>CAXHWN010001133.1:0-19000 GCA_964020975.1 Hermodice carunculata | reverse complement strand
CTATCACAGTTTTAAATATATTCAATTTTTCAAATTTGAAATACCCCGAATGCAAATAAGTCGGAATGATACAATTTTTTTTCAGTATTCATCAGATGCAATATAGTAATGAATATTAACACATGATAGTTGTTATTAATTTCCAACTGTATGCCACAGGCCCAAAGTATTTACACAGTTTGCACCAATTATTATATAGACATGCCAAATGAAACCTGTAAAATTTTATTTTATCTCTTTCAGATTTAATCCAGTATTTGATACATCCATACGTATATGTTACAGGTAATGGTCGTCTTCCCAGGACTGCCACCATACTAGTAGCTGAACCTCCCTTCAGCAAATATTTACAAAAGTTTATATGTACAGTTTTAATGTAGTCGTAATATTCATTGCCCCATATATCTGAACAATAACATAGTATAGGTACTATCATATGATCAAATAAATAAAATGATTTTTTTATTTTAATATGAACACAAATAAACTGTTTTAATGTGAATATTGCTTTTTTGGCTTGTGTTGCCAAGTTCCTTTTACACGGACTCTATGATAACTTTGAAGAAAACAAAGCACCTAAATATTCATAGTTTGGCACGACTTCTAGTCTCTGTCTCTCACAACACAGTTTCTCATTTAGCTTTATTATACCATCCCGTCGGAAGACCATCATTTTTGTCTTATCCACGTTGACAGTCCTCATACTTTAAACAAAAATCAACTAAAACATCTATCTGTTTTTGCAGCCTTCCAGCTGTATCACGCATACTGCACTACCAGTGTTACCCATCGACCCCCTTATATTGTATTCAAGCTTCAGTTTTCCTCTGTATTTTTATGAAACTGTTGTCTTCACAATTATATTAATCGAAAAATCAACACATTTTGAGTCTGTCCATTTCCTTACTGTATTAGATGTGTCCTCTTTGCCTCACTGAATGTTCTACGAGACTGATCACTTCCATCTGCTCTAAATAGATTCAATTTATCACACTCATGAGCTTTTGCATTGTCACATTAATCATCCCATCATCTTGGTTGTTGATTTCTATTAAGTTTTCTCTTATTTACTTTCATGTCTGTAGCTGCAAATTGCACGACGTCGCATAGAGTATCAACCGATTCATTTACGTCACCTGCTACAATATGTTCAAAGTGTTGTAGTTTACGTGCACAATATTCTCCGTTTAACTTATCATTGTTGTTTTGCTCCTGTTCATCTCTCCACTGGTACTGAGTTCTCTCTGTTAGTTTGTGCTCTGCCTGTTATATCACAGCACCACATGAAACTTCACAACACACTGGCAGATGCACAGACTGTATGGTATCAATTAAGACCTTGAACCCTGACACAATGTGAAATAATTCTGAACTTACAATCACATAATCTACAACAGATTGTCCACTGTTTGTGACACATATTATAAATTCTCTTTCATTATCTTCTTCACTTCGCCCATTTATAATGTGAGCATTAAGTGTTTTATATAATAAATAATTTTTTTCATTTTTAACATCTTTTGATCTTTCCATGGAGGTGTTATACATTCTGTATAATACCTCCATGATCTTTCCAAGAAAAGTTCATCAGTGTCACATATGCTCTCCAACTGCAAGTAAGTTGCATAATCACCCACGATATAAACCTTCAAGTTCCCAGTTCTGACATTGAAATCGTCACACAGAAAGAGCAGATGGTCACCACATGTGCAGAAAATATCTAAAATGTATCCTCCAGGATTTTTACTCCATCAGATTCACTGCTTTAAACTTGTGACCCTTCTGGAGGTAAGTATGTACCTCCAAAGAAAAAATCCGTCTCTGTATCCCAACATACCTTATCAATGATATGAAATATGCAATCATTTGCATCATGTAACATTACATGCGCATGTGTATATATTACATGAACCTATACACATGTGCAGGTAAAAGAATTTGAAACGATATCTGGATCTATAACAGATTTGAAGACACTCAACATTCAAAATTTGTCCCAAAGTTGGACCGACTTCACAATCAAAACCAGCATAATCAGACTTGTTTGTTAGTGGCACTATCAAAAGTCGGAAAAAGTGTTGTCTATCCGATTTCCATTTCGTATAATTTTGCTGAAATGTCAAGACATAATTCTATTGCAAGGCATTGTGAACCCCCAGTTTAAAGACGAAGTATCGAACATACAGACTATCAAAAAGTCCCGTAAGTCACATATTTATCAATTTGAAGTCATTAACAGCAAAGCAAAAAACGGCCCTCGTGGAAATCCTTTGATCATGCAGGTGCCAACTAAATCAGTTGATGGCAAAATGTTTGTATTATTTTCTGATTTCTGAGAATGATCACCGCTGCATTTAGCACGATCATCTTTAGGGGCAGATGCGAGACAGCCTATTCCTGTTATGACAGAACACATGTACAGTAAAACCTCCCTATACCGAACACCATTGGGACCGGAAAAAAGTGTTCGGTATAATGATGTGTTCGGTATAGGGAGGTTTGATAACATTGAAAGTATATATTTGGGACCGCGAAATGGTGTTCAGTATAGAGAGGTGTTCGGTATACGGAGGTGTTCGGTTAGAGAGGTTTTACTGTATTTAGTTTTTTGACGCTGTTGATGCAATAAACCGAAAACGGCGTATTAGCGTCTTTGGCCACTTAAACCTGTATTTAGTTTCTGACGATGTTGATGCAATTAACTGAAAACGGCGTATCATCATCTTTGGTTGCTTGAACTTTTGTTGTTTTGTTCCCGTAGGGTCTCTTTGTCAATGTATACCTACTCGACATGTTCTCTGCCTCCTGATGTACTTTGGCGAGCTGATTATTTATGGCAACAGAACAATGTTCAGTGTCCTGCTCGTCTGTATGACCAACTATACCGCAGGATCATCCGAAAATGACACCTCCGACGAATGTCCTGTGGTTCATGGTCTGAACCAGTCCAAACCCCAAGGACAGCAAAAGGTAGTAATCTGGGAGCTACTTTTCGTGGCACTTCAAAGAAGCAAATTGAATAAGGCACTTCACATCAGAAGTATGCCTTTACAAAATTGTAGGATGCACAAGCGGGTAGTTGGAGATCCCAAATTGTGGTATACAATTTGTACCAGAAGCTATTATTTAAGTCTTTTATTTGACGCTAACAGAAGTCACTCTCTTCGTGATATGGTTCAGTGCAGTGCGTCTTCAGAATTATGGGTTAGGATAACGTAAGTGCCCAAATAATCAATTATTGTCAGGTACTGTTCCGTTTGTTAATGTTGGAATGATTTAAATGGGTGCAATGCTAGAAAGTGCAACTCTTTATCATTTGACGCTAATTGAAGTCACTGTAGTCGTGATATGATCTAGTGCAGTGCGCCCACAGAATTTCGGTTAGGATAACGTAAGTACTTTAATAATCGGTTGTTGTCAGATAATGTTCTATTTGGTAATGGTATTCAAATTATTCAAATGTGTATACAAACAGTGTCCCCCACCAGTAAAATAAAAAGAAAAAAAAAAGAAAAAATAAAAATAAAAAAAGCAGAACCTCTCCACACTGCATAGCCAGCCCTGTCACAGTTGATGTCTAAACTTACATTAAACAGAGATGTACCACGTTACAAAGAATACTAAAAATAACCATACCTGTGTTTTTTATGGCTTACGTACCGTTTCTTTCGAAGTTATTTTCGTATGGTTTGTCCCAATTTTTAGATCCTACAAAATCTGTATTTGCCACAGCGTTAAATTAAATTTCCCACTGAGCTTAAGTTCTGTGCCCTTAGTATGTAATGCAACATGTCTCATTGTAAACATAAAAAAACCCCAACCCCGCAAAACGTGTTGAAGTTTTAATATTCGTATTCTGATATTTAGCTTTAACACCTCCAAAAACAGACAAAGACATAAAGGAATTAAAAATGCCATAGAGAGGACTCAAATGTACAGACACTGTCATTGTGTAAAACCTGGTACTTCTTCAGAAAATAAAAACACAAGACTGTCCATTACACACAGAAAAGAGCAAGCGCCACGTTTCTGTAATAAATAGGCAATGCTGAATCGAAAAAGAAAGATTTAAAAGTAGATATGTTAGTATGATTAAAGTGTATCAATATTTGTATGATCAAGACATGCTCATTCAAAAAGGATATACAACTGCAATGAAGGAGCACATATGCTTTTGACTTGGAGCTGGTACCAACCAAAGTGCAAGTTTGAAAAAAAAAACGACTTTGCAATATTTAGTGCCTAAAATAGCTTGCTCTTTCTTTTAATTTGGCATTGACACTTTCAGTGAGCCTACTTTAAATAGAAATCGCGTTGCATTACGCAATACATGCAGTGCAGCCCACTGTCCACCATAATTTGCTATTTCATATTGAAAAGCAAGACTATTGTATTCAATATAATAAAAACAAATCCTGATTTATTTCAAAGGAAAGCCTTTATATTCTCGTTATCGCTACAGTAACGTATTATTTTTTTTTTAATTTAGGAAGGCGAATTTAACTGGGACGTCACAACCCAAACCACGCTTCTTAGTGCTTTCTTTTTCGGGTACATGATTCTACAAGTTCCTGTTGGTTTTGTTGCTGAAAAGTACGGGGCTAAAAAGATGTTTGGCCTCGCTATCTTCTTATCGTCTTCTGTGACTTTGTTAATGCCAATTGCCGCCAGGTGGAATGTCAACGCTTTGATTGCTGCCAGAGTAATCCTTGGTCTTGCACAGGTAGGTTGATGTAAACTGTAATCAGACATTCGGTTATAAATACTTTGATGTGAATCACAGTGGGTGTTTTTTGTTGTATTGTTATGGAAATGATAAAATTCTAAGCTTAGAAAATTAATCTCATTCACGCTTAGCATGTCTGACTTCTGACCATGTCAAGAGACAAAAGACCTACATGATGCCTATCTTGCACTACTGAAATAGCGTTTTAAGGGGTGGTATTGATGCAGTGGTTATAGTCACTGTCCGTCTGATGATGGCAAATATCTGGGGTTCAAATTCCTATTGGGTGCACATGAAATTTAACGTTGAGGCTATGGTGGCAGTTTGGGGCTGAATTGACGTCGTAAGCAAAGAATGCAAGGTGCCACAGAAATGATACCATTGTAGGTGTGTGTGTCTGAAGAAGAACTAAGATTGCGCCGCGACCTTACAAACAAGATCACGGTCACTTATATGCAATCACAGCTAAGCGTTTGCAGAGAAACAATAAAGAGTACAATACATACGGCAAAAACGTATCAAATTCCTCTTTTCCAATCACTTTGAAATAACAGTTTCTTTAAACCAAGCACAATATCTGGGTTTCAACTCAATTATTCAATTAAATTCAGATACACATAATTCATTACATATTTCAAGTAGATTGAAAAAAAAAACAAATTCAATCTGCTAATTGACTTTCATCTTGTGTGAGAAGTCCCAGCTCAAATATTGCTAGTGTTATCAAAGGATCAATGAAATTTACTTGATTGACCCATAAACTTAGGAAATATGCCAGTCCTCCATCGCGCTCTTAACCTGTCCCTTTGTCATGAAAACAAAACCCCATTAAGACTTGACAAGCTTATCATTATATGATGAACTATATCTATGCTGCTAGAGCACAGTCTTGCGGCAATCCCAGTTCAACCTGTCACCTAGCTTATAAATAAACATAGCTTCTGAAGCAGTCATCGTCCATGCCTAGTGTTGTATATCTCTTTGTGGTGGCCGTGGTAAACAGCCAAAAGAAGAAATAGACAAACCACAAACTGCTGATTAACAGAAACAGGACAGTTTCCAGGCCTGTGGTGTGTAATAAGAAGAAAATGAAAAATATAACCCATCATATTCACTAGATGTATCCTGCCCAGAAGAATGACACGAATGGTGGCAAAGGTTTGGCACACAGGTCGGCCGCAAAATTCTCGGGAGAGAATGGAGAAGCCCAAATATGTTCTCTGGTCTATGCTATGGGCAAACAGGTTGAAGGTATTTTCAGCTCCTTGAGTTTTGAAGAAATGAAAGCGTAAGGAATGGAATTACAGTTGTCATGCTTGGCAAAGATGTTTCCATTCAGCTTCAGTAAAATCCAACCTGACCTTACAACAAGGCACCGAAGGGGCTTCACAGGCAGTGCTGGTAAAATCGCAGGTATGAAAGGAAAATCCCAAGAATAGCGAGATTGAAGCCATACAAAAACAGGCAAGGCAGACAGGAGGAAGGCATGGCCACCGGTATGGCCGAGGCCATGAAACTAATCACTCAGCTCGTAGAAAACAAAGGCAAACAAATGCTGATGCAGCAATAGGTTATAATAACATGATCCACATTCATACATTTAATTCGAACAATAATTGCAAAGGTCAATATAGCAAATTCAGATCTTGGCAGGTAATACGGAATGTTGGCGCTGTGGTAAAGTGAATTACCCATGAAACATTTCTGGACCCAGTAAGTCAAGGACATCACAAATGAATCCAAACAAGAGACAAGACCCACCCTTAAAAATATTTCACGGGCATAGTAATATGTGTTTGGAAAATTGTAGACCCTTGAGATGTAATTCTCGAAGTAAGGAATTTTCAAGAAAAAATTATAATTGACTATGACGCCAAGGTGTCTCTAATATCCGAAATGGCATTCACAGAGTTGCACTATTCCTGAGACCAATTAACAGCACTCTAAAAGGCGCAAATAAAAAACATGACTGGAAGGGAACATTTCTGCCAAATACGACAGAGCAAAGAGTACCAGCTTGAGCTCCATGTCGACAACACAACCAATTGCCCCTGAAACCAAAACATGGCCAAACGCGATGGGGCCGATCCTGCTGACAATGGAAGAAATAATTAGTGATGCTGCAGATGATACAGGTATGCTAAAAATGGAACATGTAAGAACACAAAAAAGGAAGATGCTTAACTGTTCCGTGTCAGCACAGTACAAAAAGCCCCCCCCCCCCGCCAAAAGTGTTAAAGGAGCAAAAAAAGAAAAAAAAAAAATGACTAGTGTAGAAAGGGGACAGAGCCACCAGAATGGTGTATCCCAATGGAGGTGACCATGAGTAAGTGAGATGTTCGGATCTGTGTAGCCCTCCTCTAGCGGACTAAAGTTGGAGGGTGAAAGTGATATATACTACCTATCTCAGAAGACATAAACCAAAGATACTGACCTTTTGCACATGCAGCACATTGGATGCTACCTCAGGAGTTGCACCCAGATAACTTCCAACTCACATTGATCACACCCACAGGAAGATACTACTTTTGACGCATTCCATTTGTCGTCACGTCGGCAAGTAAAACTTTTGAATGCAAAAAGGTTGAGATACTGAAAGATATAGAAGGATAGGCGTGGCCTAATTTAAAGACTACATAATTGTGATGGGGAAAACAGAAGCAGATAATGGCGAAAGGCTAACCAACATATTCTCTATATTGAAGGAAAATAGCCTGAAATTGAACAAGGCAAAAGGTGATATAAAAAAGGAAATCAGGGACTTCCTGCAAAGAGATTAAGTAAAGAGCATACCCAGGTAAAATTTCTTGCTTATGGATGTATCAACTGAATACTGGGCCCAGCACAGAACAATGGATAAATAAGCATAAAAGATAGATTTGCTTTCCTTGGTCCCTATTCTTGCATATCATGACCCTGAACTACCCACAGTGTTATGGTCAATTCAAATAGCTATGGCCTTGGGGAAGTTACTTTGCTGAAATACGGAAACACATTCAAGCCCGTGCCATTGGCATTGCATACACTGAACAAATGAAATACAGTATGCCCAAAGAGAAAAGAATGGTTAGCAGCAGTATGGCATGTGAGCATATCTACAGATACTCTTTTTATGTATTCCAGTTTGTTCTTTTCCTAGCATAACCAATGCTATGCCAACTGCAAATTATACATAATTCATGGGCTTCATACTTTTTGTTTATTTAAAACAATTGCAAAGGGTGGCATGTTTCCTGCTCACTATGCACTGTTGAGTCGATGGCTACCGACATATGAACGCGCCAGGGTTTTGACGATACTGGATACATGTAAGTTTTATGTTACTTTTCATGCAGAATTGATTGTTGTGTTTGTGCATTAACTTACACTTTGAATTTCTTTTGAATTCATTAATACCAAATAACTTAAGTGCTGTTTTTTTGGCTTACTCGTACCACAAAGTGCTGTTCAGCTAATCCATAGATTAAGCATTTTTCTAACCATTAACTGTATATAATCATATACATTTTGCATTTGGATACTGTTTGTAAAATGTTATAAAAAGAAATAACATTTCAATATATTTCTAAAACAATCTTTGCTGAAAATGTTCTAAAACACAGTAGGGAATTAACTGACTACTGATTTGTGGAATGAAACATCCAAGATGCACATGGAGTTTGCCATAGAACAGTTTACAAAAGGGCCATTTTAAAGTTTCGAATACAAGATTCTGAGCACCGAACGAGTCAAAACATCAGAGAGACGATTTTTTCCTGAGACAACGGTGCAACAAGTATATTCATATACTAGATGTAAAGCAAATTGAAGCCTGTTGGCAAGTCGATGCTCTCATCTGAGCTTGCGTAATAAAGGAGGTTACAATTAATGATTTGATGTGAATTCAATTGAATGGACATCCCAATACACAACAGTGTGACGGGGTTAGAAATGTAACCGAACTTATTTAAGTATTTTACCTGTACGCCTGGATTTAACATAAACATGTTCGGGGATTTAAAGCTGCGAACATTCTTGATGGTTTCCCGCTGTTGACCCTTTTATCAATTCGTTTGGCTATTGAAGTGTAGATTTTTTTTTCTAAATTTTGAATCGAACGTGATTACATGTAAATTAATTTATAGGTTTAGACATAGACAGTGACTGGATCGGCCATGGACCGAAGAGAGATTGGATTGTGTGTGTGTGTGTGTGTGTGTGTGTGTGTGTGTGTTGGGTGGGGGGGGGGATTCTTTGCATATAAGTTTTTAACGCATTAAGTAGCAAATTACTATCATAATGGGAAAATAATGGAATACACCACCCTTGCTCTCCGGACTGACGCACCCTCTAGGGTGCGTTCAAGAATTTTCTGTTCTCAATCTTCCGTGTTGAGTGCGTTTTTCTTCAAAATCAGCACAAACAACATGACATTATGTTTGTTTCACTAAAGACCCTATATAAAAAAAGGACTGGGTTTGTGCTGTAATGCCACTACACGCAAGAAACCGCCTTCATTCTAAGCGTGCGCTTGTATTCAAGAAACTAGAAACTATTTGAGAATGTAAGCAAGGTCGGTGCTTTCTGCGGACGGAGATGTACTTTAATTTCATTACTTTTTATTGAACTCGCAGCTTGTATCATTTCAAGCTGTTTCAGGTCTATATAATTTTGCCCGCTGTGCAAAAGATTGGCATCAATTTGTATCTAAGAATATCTGTAGGCAAGAATTTGCTTTTCTTCTATCCGATCAACATATCCTAGTATAAATGTTTTCATCACAATATAAAAATTACACGTTTCAGTATTTTGAGGTGTGATGAAGTTTACTCCTCGGTCTAAGTTAGGCCAAAGAGGCATTGTCGTTCTCTTTACCGTACGTCCGTCCGTGTGTCCAGCCATCACTTGTTACCGCTCTGTTAGACGGAAGCAGCTGGCCATCTTAATTTTACTTGAACCAAACATCCTAAAGCGTTTCAGAAGGGTAGTGAAGGGCAAAGTCATATCTGTGTATCTCACCTAGTTAAAAGAGGTCAGCGCGCAAACCGGCGTTACCGCTCTATATCTTGAACGCCTGCAATCGAACATAATTTCACGAATGTTAAACATGCACAGAGTTTTAGAAGCTCGTTGAAGATCAATGTCGTAGCTGTATAGTATCACTGTATGTTGAATATTATCACTGTAACTCTTGAGCGAATAAAGCTGACCCTTGACTTTCACAAGGCTGAAGCGTCTGGGTGTCTTTCAAAAGCTTCATAAAGGCAGGGTCATATTTCTGAATGTTTCCGGTCAACGACGTTATCAGTCTTTAGTAAAGGCCAACAGTCTGACGCCCACAGTCGATTCTCCCTCCATGCATAACTTATTAAACATCACGAGCCCCTGTGCGTTGAAGGCTAAGGTCATAACTGTATATTTGACCCGTTTTGAGAGGTCAAATGTTGCCGATCAACAGCGTTACTGCTATAACGCTTGAATCAATTTAGCCGGCCATCAGAGTCAGGTATTTTGTGGTGTTTCAGAATCTTATGGACCGTTGAGGTCATCTCTCTCTATTTAACTCGTTTGTTAGAGGTCAAAATTCACTGATCATATCTATAAAAGTAAAATTGGCGTGTGTCTCGTTAAACTGAAATGTGTATTGTTGGACCATGATTACTATTAAATGTAAACAAAAAATGACCCATGTGCCACATTTGACCCTATGGGACTATGGTTGCTATTGCACATGAACAAGGAATGACACACACGCTTTCCCCGGAGCTCTTACGTTTCACCTAGAGTGACCTTGAAATGTCAGGTGAAGGTCAAGGGTATAATATTGGCTTATATCAGATAAATGGTATATTGTAATATTGTCAGTACTATTGAACATAACTAGGAAGTGACGTGCGCTTTCATTTGTTGCTCTCTGTTTTTCCCTTGAGTGACCTTGAAACATCAAATCAATATGAGTAGGCATTAATTTCTATTTTACTTACTTCCTTTGCAAGAATTGTGCAAGAAATATATTCCAGATTTGCTGGGAGGGTGGACGTGAGGACGCTGAAGAGTATTTTGTGCTTTGCATGGTGTTTTTTGTTTTTACTTGACCTTACACAACCTTTGTAACGAGTTTCTGTTTCAATACAGCCTTGTATTTTCTTAGCATGGCTTCTATTAAAAATGTGTTGCTTACACTCGACTAAAACTAGGTGCATAGAACAACAGACGTATCAAGCTTCTCCTTTTTTAGGAATAAGTCCTGCAACGAGGCTCACACATTTCTGGCGTGCTAGCCTGTTTGCAAACAAGCTGTCTACGCGTTGTTACGTTTTTTTGTGTGTGTGTTTTGTTTTTGTAGTCTGTATTCAATGTTTTGGTTATATCGCACCACAAACAGTAAATTTAATAATATAACATATGTAGACAACATGGGCCACAACACAATATAGGAGTACTATTTTCTGTGGGTAAGAGACTCCTTGGTGTGACCTGGTGCTTACCTTTCCAGCCTACAGCATTGGGTCACAGATCGGACAGACTTCAGCCGGTGGATTGTGCAACATAAGTTTTCTGGGTGGCTGGCCAGCATCCTTTTATCTTTACGGTGACTACATCTTTAAGATGAGTAGAACAAAAGCCCGTGCAGACGGAGGCATATATATATATATATATATATATATATATATATATATATATATATATATATATATATATATATATATAGAGAGAGAGAGAGAGAGAGAGAGAGAGAGAGAGAGAACGCGTATGTTTGTTGCTGACAAAGATATTCAGGTCAGAATAAAAATAAAATTTACAAACAGCGATATAAAGTAGATTAGCAACGCAAAGCCCGTTATACTAGTATTAGAAACGTCAGTAAATGTCACGAGGGTCATCTCATATTTCATGGCAACTGCCACTGCGTTGAAACAATTTTAGGCCGATGATATCGAATTGAATAAAGTATTTATCTACATAGATATGTATGATCTGTATGAATTGATGAGGATTCAAAAGCTTAATTGTCTTTTATTGGCATAAGTCATAATCACACATTTCTGGTATTTATGTGGTGCACATGTGAAGAGCATGTTCAAGTTGATACAAGCTATGATAGTAAGAGACAGGCTTCATGGGCACTCAAAATAAATTCACACAAATTTCACAGCATTGAAAAGTAGTCTTGTCCCTCTTATCAAAGATATATCCAGTCGTTGACGGATTTTAAAGCGCGGAAAGGCGTGCTTTTCCTCATGACGTCGTCAAGCAGACCAAATGAAGCCATACAGCAAGTTGTAATTGAATGTGTACAGCATGACATAACGCACTGAGTCCACTTGTGAAGATGTTTGGACAAGTGCCCTGTCCTTCGGCAATGTGAAAAGGATTGAACTATGTTATGTTACGCACCAGTATATAAATAAACGTTGATTCGTCAGTTTGCTGACTGACGAATCAAAATGTGGAAGCTCATTTTTTTGTGAAAGATTGTATCAAAAGTGGTTTATTGTCATATTGGTTGAGGAATAAAGAAAGACCAATGGCTAAGTGGTTTCACTAGGAAAATTAACCATTACATTTATTATGTTTTTGAATTTACAAAAAATCTATTATATTTGCTACAACACCAAATTGCCAGATCTTTTTCTTTTCCCGTTTACAATATTGATTAAAATGCAAAAATATTACCTGTATATCAGTACCTTAAGAACTGGCTACTGGCACTTTAAACAAAGCGTTATAACAACAAAAGCTGTCTACAGGATCCTGTTACGGAGTAAGGCCTGAATAATTTAACCGTCTTCCCACACTTTTGAGCCGTCATTACTTAACTTTTGTCTAATCTAGCGACTTAATAAAATCGTGAAAATACAAGTGCAAATACGTCCAACACTTGAAATAGGCAACGAGCTCAGGTACAAAAAGTATACATGCCTTGAGATCTCCAGGTATGTAGTATTAGTTGGCATGTAAACTTTAGGCAGGTCTTTGCAGATGAGTATGATACACAACTAGATAACATTGTTTAAATAGTGAAACATATTTATGTGTGTGTGTGTGTGTGTGTGTGTGTGTGTGTGTGTGTGTGTGCGCGTGTGTGTGTGTTTTCTTACTGGATTCTGACACGAGTCTGAAAATTCCAGGAGCCTTTCTCTTATTGCAAAAGAAAGATATGGAAAGGTAGGCTATATGCTATTATATGAAGACTGTTCGTGGGTACATGATAATTTTAAGAAAAAGTTGTATGTGGTGTATTTCACCAGGGATGATTGGAATTTTCTGGTTCATCATTTGGATGATTCTGGCCCACGACACACCTCAAGAACACCCAAAAATCTCAGTGCAGGAAAGAGACTATATTGAAGCATCTATAAAATTAACGCAAAAGGTAAGGTCCAACTGTATTCAATTCAGTGGTACAGAATAGATTCACACACACACACACACACACACACACACGCACACACGTGTGTGTGTGTATATTATGAAACGCCGTTTCTCCTTTTATTCATTATTTGAACATATCAACTCTATTTAATGTATCATGAAATATTTGATCATAACATTAATTATTTAAAGATATCATCAAATATTTAAAGAAAACATAAATTCGATTTAATCTTATCGTGAAACGTATTTGAAGATATGTCTAATTCTGGAAAAGGTTTTTTTTATTTAATGATGAGGCAAAATCCATTTAATGATATCATTAATTGTAGTTAATGATATCACTAAATCGATTTGTTGTTATGAATAAATATGGTATATACAAACATATGTCATAATGTATTTAGTCATATCATCAAATCGATTTGACCACATGTTGAAAAATCCAGATAATTAATCTTATCGCTAAATAGAACTAATGATATGTTGAATTCGATTTAATGTCATGTCCAAAGCGACCCGGGCCACAGCTAGAGAAAAAAATGCTCCTTATCTGCAATAAAATAGTGTGTATTTATCAGTGCAGTCAGTTATTTGTACAAATGAGATGGTGGCCGATTGGCCTTAAAACCACAATGTCGTCACATGTATAAGTGCGACTTAGACGCATGTAAATATAGCAAGACAGAAGCCTGCATATCTCACCTGTCCTGGCATGGAATGAAACCTTTCTGAAGACTCGTGGACTCGGAACCTAATATTTTGCATGTCCAAATGAATTAATTTACCGGTATCAAAAAGTTTATGGAGTTGTCTCTTATACAATCTATGCGTTACTCTTTATATATTTTTAGGCTCCCGAAAATATAAAACCGTGATATATGTATTGTACCAAAATTTAACAGTACAGACAATATGAGGTTTATAATTTGAATTTGAGCTCATTTATTGCTGAAGGGTACTCATTTACAATGATGTCAGAACTTAAGTGTTTCCATCCGCCATTATATTTTGTATAATAGTGTTACATTTATGTTCGCCTTGTCGTTTCATTCTCATAATCGTGGTTTCCTCTACTCAGAACTGCGGGGTTATGTTCTCAATGTTACAATGTTTCTCTTTGCTGTGGCCTTCGTTCTAAAAGGTTTGACATTAATGTTTTAGCGGTTACAGTATTTCCAATTCGCCTTGGTGTTTATGTTGAAAGTGCAAGACTTTTGTTCTGAGAATAGACTCCCATCATTCTGTCAACGTAAAATCTGAGATTTGTAGACCAAAAAACCTCACCAACTGTCACAAATTTCTCAATCAAGCAGGCCTATTTCTCAAACATTCTTTCCATTCCATTTCACGGGAGACCAAACAAGTCAGCGCGTCATGGATGGTAACGTAGCAAAGTGCAAATTTAAACGCGCCATTTTATCTTTTCTTTAATTGCTGGTGAGAATAAGTGCACTGTCTATTTTATGACTATTAAGCAGAGCCTTTTACAGATTTCAAAGAGAACACTAGCAAAATGTAACAAAGTCCTTTTCGTGCAATTGCTAGCACTTCCTGCACTAATGTATTTTGCTGCAGACTTGTACCGAACGCAGTGAAGTTTCCGTTTGAACACCTCCATTTGAGCTGAAGCCGGATGCGCATGCTTAAGCGTAATTAGGGGCAGGTAGCGGCTGCAAAGATTACACGTTCCCAATGTGTGTAAATCAGTATGTATAAATCGTGGGAAATCGTGGCTCAATTGTTTGATATCGGTATGCAGGGAAAGAATTCTTGCTCATCTTTGCAGAGAGTTTAAATGTGTGTTGACCGAGTGAATTGAGCTATGTACTTACTTGTAGATTCCCAATGAAGTTTTGAGAACTGTTATAAAATGCTGAATCTCCCGCTTCGCCGATTTCTGTGTCTCATAAATCAGCCAATTGGGCCGTCCCCATGCTTGGGGCCACGCTACATTCATCAGTCTCAAAAAGTGTTCCAAGCTTTTCTCCCTGGCGATGGTATACTCATTGATGAAGGTGCCTTACACTTAAAGATGTAACGTATATGTTTTATTATTTCAGTATTCCCATCCACCATGGTGTTCTATACTTAAGAGTGTACCATTTTTGGCTCTGCAAGTGACAAAATCACTTGACGCTCTTGGTTTTTACGCTGTGTACGCATGTATCCCTTTGTACTTCAAGCAGATACTGCATATGGATATCAGCAAGGTATGGTGCACGCATATACTAAATGATGTATAATAGATTAAATGCTATAAACTCGACTTTCAAACTTCTGTCAGATATATTGTGTAAATAATAATTATGTTTCACATGAAAGATTCTAAATGTATGTAAACGCAAATAATGAATTTTGCCGGAAGTATAGGGATTGATCTTTATTGTTCAGTGTGTCTAATGAGGGTGGGGGAGGGAGCATGGCTCAGCCACTTACCCCTGGTCAAAGACAGCGCAACAGAGGGTCCAATGGAACTCATTTTCACACAGCGGTTATGCTACCTTATTCCTTAACAAGCTGCAAATCATTCCTAATCTATTATCACCCAATCGGAATGAGGGATCATAAATGATTAGCCTGTTGATATATATGTCTCAATTTTACGTAAAGAAGCAGACTGGGGGACAAATTCTGTCAAATACCTGGCAGGTAGAGAACATGGCAAACTAGCAAAGTGCCATCACAATCAAAGGTTGAGTGAGTAGCACACATCTCATTGAAGTCACCATTTTCGTTTCTTTGAAGGCTACTTTCTCGTTATTGTTTTAGTGACAATACTCGAAGGTAAAGTGAAACCAACTTCAGTATTGTTCACAGATACTTCATAATATCAGTAAGGTGAACACAAGAGTGCAAATTACTGAGGGGTGTCGTGTGTTTTCATCAAAACGCATATCAATGGGAAGCAACTGCTCCTCGTTACTTGCAGATTTTTATTTAAGTTGGCTTGAATTTAATCTATTAGATACATTGATGAAAAAAGACTTTCAAATGGCTACAAAATTATCAAACAACGCAAGATATATTGATGACATTGCTTGTGTAAATGTAGAATATTTCAGTGAAAATGCCAAAGAAATTTACCCAAAAGATATCCCTTTGGAAGGAATCAATTCATTTGGTTTGAGAGATGTGCTTCTGGACTTGGATATTCGGGTCACAAATGACAGGTTTTGCATTGAAGTCTGGTACAAAATAGACGAATTTAACTTTGAAGCAGTTACCTATTCTTTCCCGGACAGTAATATTTCGGAAGCTATTTTAACTAGGTTTAACCCCGAGGGGCTATCGGTAGCAAGCAGCGGCGCACGACAGTTACAAACTTGCCTAATTGTACTTGATATCTGGTTAAGAAAAAATACATTTTGACTTCATTTTCTTGACTTATAAACTAATGTCTTTCATTCTTATCTGACTTGCCCTACAAATTTTGCTGTTAATAGCCAAAGATTGTTATGTTTGGCTGCAATAGTTTTACAGATTTTAGACTTGCCTGTTTTGCTACGTCATTTTATCTTTTTGAATCATTCTGTTTTAATATTCACTCTCAAACATTTTAGGCTTACATGTTTTCTGTCAGGTTAAACTCCCAGGGGCTATCGGTAGCAAGCAGCGGTCGACGGCAGCTACAGGTTTTTCAAATTGTACTTAAAATCTGGTTCAGAAAAATTATGTTTTGACAACATTTTTTGACTTAAATGCTAATGACTTTCATTCTTTTCTGACATGCCTAAATACACATGTACTCAAATGTCACAAACCGGACCCATTATGTTGAAACATTGACTCAGTACAGGGTTGGCAGCGAAAGAGAGCTTTATTGTTTGGAAACTTTCAAAGTAAGGATTAGGTGTCATCATGGGGTTTGTTTTACATTTCTGGTGTAGGATATCCATTGTTGGAGTAATTGTTAGAATTTCCCTCGGTTTGTACAGGTAGTCTAGCTGCAAATGTTCATTTTAAAATCAATGGGATAAGCTATCCAGCTTAAAAGGATACATACTGTTTCAGGGGTAAGTCAAATTGTTCTTATCTGAACTTGTACTATACACATTTGGCAATTATGTTTGGTTTGACAGGTGTTCTTTATTCATAAGGAAGCCCTGCATTTATTAGCAAAAAACTTCATTTATTTAGCCAATTCATCATTCGCCAAGTTCACAGTTATTCATTTTTTTGGGGGTTGTCTTTGATGAATATTTAGCAAAGCCGAAGGGCCAGTACTCAGAGAGACGTGTACGGGTACGGGCTCCGAAACATGTTCTGAGTAGTTACCAGCTGAAGTCCCTTTAATTTATTGGGGATAATACAGCCTGTGTTAAGATTCTACAGAAGAACGTTCACAATATGGACAATAGTACTTCCATATGTATAAAGGTTTGACAGTGACAGGCTAGTTTTTAGAGAGTAGAGTTCGGACTCCAAAATAGGGTGATGACTACTGGGAAGTGGTTGTGGCCAAAAAAACACAAATACAATGTGAAGAATATTAAACAAAAAAATGACCGAATCTAACCCAAGAAAAGAGCAAAACTTGGGCACCTGCTGTCGGGCAATATAGTAGCACCCAATACTTACATGACGTCCACAATTACTGTTCTGAATATATTTTGCTGAAATTTTTATTATTGATGAATTGATGCAGTTTTTAAAGGTCATATATATATATATATATATATATATATATATATATATATATATATATATATATATATATATATATATATATATATATATATATATATATATATATATATATATATGATACTACTGCTCTTACTGAAAGATGTATGAAATATAGTAATTGGCAAGATAACCATAATTGTTTCTAAATCAGATATATTTCACAGATGTCTTACAAGGTCAATTGCTTGTTTCAAACGAGAGAACATTCTTATTTTTTGCAATCAATATTTGGTACGATTTCGAGACACAATGTGGTTTCACCAATTATAAACCACAAGCTTAGGACCGTTCTACATTTTCACCAAATCTTCTCAGATATATTATTGTGCTAGTACTTGTTAGATTCTTTGATGGGTATTTGGTCATTGGATACGACAGTCAAGCTTTGATTTCAAAAACAGGGTAATCAAATAAATGAATTCAATAAAAATGTGAGTGGTGTCATTTGGTCTGACTTTCAAAAATTTTATTCTGCCCTTTGCCTTTGTGCGCCTGTTATTATGCTTGCATGCAAACCATGAGTAATGATTATTCCACTTATATAAAAACTCGCTAGTACTTTCGGACCTGTATCCACTATCGGGGCAATCGTCTGCATTGAGCTTCGTCTTTGACGCAGTTTGGCACTTGACACTCAGCCTATTGCTGATCCTTATTTCATTGCCTCAGGGCGACTTCACTGTCGGATACAAAATCCTAATTAAGGGGCCTACAACTGGTCACTGTTTGTTGTTGTATTATTTTACATTTTCATATAATGCTCACTCCGGAAAAGTCCCATTATATATTGTACATTATATTCATTCGACAAATTAACCTTCCCTTAGCCCTAATCACAGATATATTTTGGATGCTACATCTTCAAAATAGCCAATCGACTCGGCTGCCATTGTGAAAATAGAGAGTTCCACACCCAATGCCAATTGTTTTGTAAATAAGCATTGGGACGATCTTGCCGAGTGGGGGTGGGAAGAGGGTTATAATAACTGGCACCAAAAGTATATGTTTTGCAGTTATTTCAGAGCATCAATAATGATATATATGATGTGGCTGTGATTCACTTTGATATCCAAATCAAGTGTACTTTTGTGATACTGTCTCGCAATCAATGCATTCATTGCGCAACGTTCAAAATGGCGCTCCATCATGCCGTGTCGCACATGAATTCGTAACTAATGAAGATAACTGCTTCAGACACAACCAAGCAGGCAGATATAAGTTAAGAGAGTA
>CAXHWN010001132.1:0-72000 GCA_964020975.1 Hermodice carunculata | reverse complement strand
CACTACTGAAGGATTGCGTCATACAGAAATTTGTTTAGTGAAAACTGACATTATATCCACTTTTGTGTCTTCCGTCAACCACATAAAGATGGACAAAAAGAGATTCATCATACTTGACTCGACTTCCCCAGGGAATATACCAAGGTGACTGGGACTACCAGAGGGCACCACTGGTCAAAAGTGATTACCTAGCATCTCTTGCCAGATCTTATTGGTTAGATGTCTGGTCATATATCTGGGCCAATCACACTCATGTACACTAACGATCTAAGCATGTCCCATTTTATTTTTCATTTGACAGAATATGTTTTAAACAATTTGCCAGAATAAATTACTCAGGAAATGCTTCTCTGTGTTAGACTCCCTGTCTGCACTCACCTCCTAAGGCACTGGTTAAGGACGTCACCCCCGACATTATCCACAATAATATTAGCTCCCCGTCCACTTGTGATCTCTTTCACTCGGTCTTTGATGCTGTCAGTGTTGTAATCTATAGCCTCCATGGCTCCTTTTTCTTTCACCAGGGCACATTTCTCAGGCCCTCCACATGCTCCTATAACCTACAATAATAATAATAATAATAATAATAATAATAATAATAATAATAATAATAATAATAATAATAATAATAATAACAACAACAATAATAGTAGTAGTAGTAGTAATTATAATAATAAGAAGAAGAAGAAGAATAATAATAATAATAATAATAATAATAACAATAATAATAATAATTTCATTTAAACCCCCATGTTTGGGGAAATTAAGGCTGGTACATTAAAATATACGAGACACAATTACATGATCATGACCACCACACAATGCTCCTGAGACCTTAGAACATTTAAAGTCTACATGTCCAGAATAATAATATGATGCATTGGGCAGCCATGGCCGGAAAGCACTGCCAGCGCAGGTATGACGCATCAATATGTGCACATTATTTTTAGA
This sequence comes from Hermodice carunculata, assembly GCA_964020975.1. Taxonomy (NCBI): domain Eukaryota; kingdom Metazoa; phylum Annelida; class Polychaeta; order Eunicida; family Amphinomidae; genus Hermodice; species Hermodice carunculata. Next base: position 71,049 of record CAXHWN010001132.1, on the reverse strand, counting down.
ATAGGAGGTACTCCTTGTGCCAAATTTGAACCAACTTTCCTGGATTTTTTTTTTTTCAATTTTTTTGTATAGTTTTGGAACATAAGATGTACACTTGTACAGATTAATCAAGAACCCAAAATCATTGATACCCTGTCCATATGTCTAGATAGAAGCAGACAGGACACGTTTGTTGACTCAATGTGTCACCATTTAGTATGTGCGAAATACATCACAGTTGACTGGATCAGTATGCAGATGTAATCGAGAATATAATAGTGTCAATTTGTATTAAATCCATGCACTTGTTTTTTCGTGCAACATTTTCAATGAAACAACTCAAACCAGACTTGAATTGTTTAGACATGAGATTTCCTTTGAGCACAGTGCTATTTATAGAACCACCACCTGCCCAGCTAGTGTGAGGATGCAAGCATATCTTGTGGGAATATCTGTACTTAATTTACATACTATCATCATCATCATCATCAGGTATGTATTTTTACATAAAAAATACTCTAATTTAGTATGCTATAGCAATGTTCCTGGCTCACCTTTGCCCCGAAGACATTTGCCGCCAAATCCACTGCTGCCAAACCAACCCCACCAGCGGCTGCTGTCACAAGAACAGTCTCCCTGTCAGTGAAAATCCATTTACAGCAAACGAAGCAAACCCAACATATGATGGTATCTCCAGTGTGAATGCTACTCTTTACTACATCTTAAACCTTGAACAGAAGAATGACGACTGATTGTCATCAAAACTGGGGTACTGTTCACCCCTTCTCCCCCCCCCCCTTTTTTTTTTTACTTTTTTTTTTCTCAAATCACCATGAAGCACACAAATTGTTAAATTTTGTCTCCTTCTATGTCTTAAGTTAAAGTTCCTGCTCTGGCAAGTTGTGGCTAAGCACCCAGCCTGGCCCTAGGTCAGACCTACATGTTGATTCCAGAGATGGATCCACCTCCCAAAGTGCCTCTTCCAAAACAAATGTATAGCCTCTTGTTTGTGTATATACATATATTTGTGTGTGTGTGTGTGTATATATACATATATTTGTGTGTGTGTGTGTGTGTGTGTGTGTGTGTGTGTGTGTGTGTGTGTAATGTATATTTTTTACCATAATTTTCCATTTTCTGTGAAAGTGTACAGACCCCTTTAAGCCCCTCCCCTCTTACATACTGTTAGTACTAATTCAAAAATGATGAAAATGTTGAACCATCCCTAAAGATAATGAATATAAAAACATGTATCCAAGGAATGAAACTATTTTTTCATTTAATACCCACAAAACAAGAAATTTTCAGTTGTGAGTGCATGTTCGTACAGATACAGCAATATGGCAAGCAAGCATTGCTCTAATATTCTTGTACTTGTAAATCCACACCACAAATACAGTGAAACTTGCCTTCAAAGACCACTCCTAGAGATGACCAGAATTGTTGTCTCAAGACAGGTGGTCGCACACGGTAGGCAAAAATAACACAAAAAATACTGTGTCAAGATACTGAAACTGTGGTCTTCAGAGGCAGGTGGTCTCTCATTTGAGTGGTCCTTCAAGACATGGACTACAGTACATGGATTAATATTCATTTTACTCACTCACATCCCTCGTACTGCAATACGTTCTATGCATAAGTTCACCAAGCGGGGAAACCCCAGTGGAGATTCCGATGTCAGAGACAGGCGCGCACATGTTTCTGGGTAATTTGCGGGCCACTCAGTCTTACCGCACAGGCTACAGGCTAGCGCTACTGAATACAGCAAGTAACGAGGAGTGAAACACAGACGATTTCTTCAAAAAAAACAGAATCCAGGGTGGCTGAAAAAGTATTTGAAAGACAAAGGAATATCAGTTGATGGAAGGAATAGACCAACACTTTTATTTTTGATATTTGTCAGTTTGACGTTTCTTCCTGGTATCAACATTACAGGCCATTACATAAAAGTCAGTGGTGGTTTACCATGGTATTCGCCTTGTCACTCAACGTTCTATCTATCAATGCTTTCCGTCTTCCCTCCACCAACGATCTACAATGGTAAACTTCTACATATCTCCTATATTTGATCCATTACCTGCTTTTCTGTTCATGTTGACACGAACAAGATTGGTGTCCGCCATCATGCATTACCGTGACCACTTTTGAGAAGGTGCACAACGCGCCATCTGGTAGCAAAAAATCAGCCCGCATGCCTCGCTTTCATAATGGGACAACTGCCGGGGTTTTCCCGCTTGGTGAACTTATGCATAGACCGTATTCTGGATCTTAATATGGATGTGGCCTCACTCTTAACAGTAAAGATGGTTCCAGTCTACAGCTTAGGAATTGACTAGCACTGTGAAGATTTGTGGGGATATAGATATAGCATGGTTGACTGACTTGTGCAAAAGTAGACAAATCAGGCCATCCTTAGAAAATATTTGGTTTCCAGTCACACCCAATTGTTGTAACTTTGGCAGAGTATGGAAATTTCTTTTTTATCGCCAGAGATCACAAGTTTCAAAAGTAAAGGGGAATAAAGAAGAATTTACTCCTTGCAAAAAACAATAAAATAAATAAATAAATGAATGAATACATACGTACGTACGTACGTAAATAAATAAATAAAGAAATAAATAAAGAAATAAATAAATTTTGTAAAAAAAAAGAAAAAAAAAAACCTCTAGTGGGCACCCAATTAATTGGATCGGCTGGGGAACAGCAAATAAGGAATTTTTTAAGGGTGGCCTATCAGATAACGTCACTTAATCATACCCAGGCTGAACGTTAGCTTTTCTCGTCAGTGCCATCCATGCTGTCCCGTAACAAACCAACACAGCAGATGCTGCAGGGTGATCGATGCTGTCCGGTACCTTCCACACCAACTGTGAAAATAAGATGAACATGTAAGTAGCAGTCTATGGTGTCGCAACAATCTTGACCAATTAGAATTTCCAATATGCATTCTGTTACCCCTTCTCCCCAAGTCTTAGACTGAGTCAGCAGCTTTTAACATGGGTTTGGAATTAAGCATTCAACCAATGCAAAGCACAGCTACTGACCTGGGGCACATTACATGTATCTTGATAGGTCTTATCTAAGATTCTCATTCACAAATTATTCAAATTGTTTTTCATTTGAGTTGAATTTAGTCAAAACATTGCAGTGGACATTTAACCACTCGAGGCTCTTGGCTGGTTTAGAGGAGAAAGCCAAGGGTTAAGCATGCTACAGATACTCTACCCAGGCTGCGCGATGTTTAGGAAGCACAAATTTGTTCAAGTTGTGCACATAGGAACAAGTAGCTAGCTGTGCCATCTAGTGGCCTTGGTACATCCATGCAATCGAATTACAATAAAGCTATGACCTCCCATTGGCTGTTGCCTCTGGAAGATCTGCACCTGTATGCTCAAATTGTTACTATGGCCATGAGCCCACATGCCCATCTTCACAATGTCAAGGCCTAACCACAAGCCGCACAGCTCGTGGCAAGGCCTTGACATTGTGAAGATGCACAGGCCAGATCTACCTGAGAAGCTGAGATGCTGGTCTTGGCTCTTTACATCAAAGGCCACACAAATTATGACCAATTCATCATTAAAGCATATTTAACCAAAAACATTAAATATCCTGCATCAGTTCCAGAAACCAGTCATTAATCACACTCAATACTGCCTCTGCCTGTGACTAATCATGGTTTAAAATGAGGCAGATAATACAGAATTTTTTAAGAATTTTAATTTTATTATTTTTAATAATTTTTTAAAATATATTTACTTTTTGATAAATCATGGTGAAAATACAGATAAATACAGCAATTGAAAGAATTTTATATATACTTTCAATACTTTCTTAAAATATTTCAGTTATTCATTAATCATTGTTAAAGTACTGTGCTGATAAAATACATGTGCCTTTTATTTTCATTGTATTTGTGGCATACAAGAAAAGGTCCATTTTGACGTGCATTCCAAAGTTTGATGAACATGATTGCATTATGTTATTTACATTGGAGCTGCAAACAGTCTCTTCTGCAAAAGTTCCTAAAACAATAGGGCTGGCCACTCTGTCTCCAACTGTCAGATGCGTCACCCCAGGTCCAAGCTCCAGAATTTCCCCCGCAAGCTCGAAACCTGAAAAACAAAACAGCTGTGTAGGTAATGTCTATGGTGATGTTTAAAACTGTCTTTTCTGTCTTTCTTGCAGCTACTATGTGTCTACTTTCAATACAAGATATAATAATCTATTCCAGACTCAAAATAATGGTCCACATTACTAACGCATTGACAAGGTTAGCAGCACGATAAAAAAGCAAATGATATGTACAGGTTTAAGATCAGTCTATAGATGGATAATATTGAAATATCAGTTAGATGCCTGAAGTGCAAAAAAAAATTTAATTTACATGTGCTTAACATGAATTAAGTTCATGTGTTTGCGAGGTAAGTTCATGCACAGATTGGCCAAGTCACAATTCTAGTATCCTTCCTTACACACAGATCACAGCTTCGCAGGGTCCATTCACTGTATTTTCATCACATAAAATCTGCACGTCACCTTTAGCTACTCACACACAAAAAAATGTAACGTGAAATGATAACTTGTGTCCTTTCTCACCTGGTACAAATGGTAATGGCGGCCTGTCCTGATAAAGTCCTTGTATTACAAGCAAGTCTGCAAAGTTAATTCCAGCACTGTGAATTCCCACTCGAACCTGCAATGGTAAATACCATAATTTGCCCGCTGTTGATTGCTTTAATTTCGCTGTACATGTACTCTTATTTTTGCTTATTTCACAGATGGCACAAAACTGTGAAAATAAAAACACAGTGACATGATATTTTAACCTTGTTTGAAAAGGAATTACAGTAGTCCTTCCTTTGAGAGACCCCCTCTAGAGCCACCCAAAAGGCAGTCACATAAAGCAGGTGGTCCCTCAAGGGAGGTATAAATGACATAAAAAGTACTACAGAAAGACCTGACAACTGTGGTCTCTCAAAGGAGGTGGTCTCCCAAAGGAGTGGCCTTTCAAAGGAGGGACTACTGTATGTCCAAAACAGTGAAATTAAAACTACATTGAAATGTCAAAAATAGAAAAACTGTGAAAATTTACACATGCAAAAATAAAACAATTTACAGTAATTTCATGGATTATGCACTTCTGGTCCTTGACCAAAATTATCATTTCACCATCTTTGATAGAGTTCCTGTTAAAGCTATGTTAAAGTTTTATTTCATTGTGTCTTTATTTTCAGGGGTTTTGTGCCATCAGCAAAGGTCAAACTAGAACTAGGAGCACATGCACAGCACTCTCAAAATCTCCCCACAACAAGGCACTGTCCACGATATTTTCCCAGCAGTACAAATATACACAGATGAATTTTTACCCAATTGAAAGGGTTCATAACAGCTGCAGTTCAACTGGTTACTTGTATGGGGTGGGGCAATCCATTTTATGCTGACAAGTGCAGTAGTGTCCCCTTTGAGAGACCGCTACTCCACCAGGCCAAAAAGTTGGAAGTACAGCAGGTATCCATCTATCAACACAGCTTAAATAACACCTAAAAACTGACACTTAAGTCCTAGTAAATTGGGTCACAAATATCATGTGGTACCTCAATGGAGTGGTCTCTCAAAAGAGGGGCTACGGTACCAAAAATGTCAGCCTCCCACAACAGGCATGGCAATGTTGCAATGATCTTCCAAATATTCACAGGGTGATATTGCTGCAGGCAACGCAGCATTGCACACAAAAAGGCACCCGTCTTTCAACCAGTCAGAAAGGACAGTCTTACAGGCAAACAGTGACCAATCTTTCAGCTACATTCACGAAGAGCAGTCAACGTCAACTTGCCAGTACACAATGCCCGCAGTGCTCTGCTCTGTCTGAGACCATATATGGTAAATCACGAAGCTTTGTTCAGAACTGGACCACCATGACATTAACATTGGCGAACTTTCGTTTCAACCAATCTGAGCTTCAAATTTCCTGAGACGGCATCGACAATACGATGATTTACCAGTGTATAACATCACAAAAATTGATACTGGGCAAAGCGCAACATGAATTTTGACAGCATACATGGAAAACAGTCAATTTAATTTTGTATGGAAGACAGCAATTTTACCACGCTGGTATGGATCATATGGGGCATCGTATAAGAAAGTTGCGAGAAAGGCTTAGTGTTCTTCTTTTTTTTTTAACAATGTATTAAAGTGTGGTTCCGAGCTAGGTTGGCTTGACTGGCCTTCTTAGTTCTTATTCCAAAGTGATGTGACATGGGATTTCCAGGCCAGGGTTTCCCAACAAGCATGCGCAAGAGGCAATGTTTAATTCGAACACAACATTTGTTAAATAGAAACAGACAGTTAAACTTTTTTAGTAGATCTGATCTGGTCATGCACTGAAATAATAGATCACAATTAAAATGAACATATTGAGTAACGGTCAATTCATTGTGACACAAAGACATGATTTTATGAAGAACCCAATGACTGGTAAACCAACTACTAGTACAGCACTACAGTTTGCTGTGAAGCCTTCACTGAAGGGCTGACAAGGGGTACCATGGGCATGGCATTGGCATTGACAATACCGTTTGCAAGAAAGAAGCATATACAGTTGGCTAATGTTCCATCAGAATTAAAACTTAAATTTGTCATTGTCAATTTTGACTCATTATTTGATTCTGACCTGCCTGTCCTGTAAAACTTTGGAGCTAATTCTAAGAAACCATTACAAGAGCCCTATGTTATGAAACAGTCACTGCTGAGATCCCATCCTATGAACACACAAGAGAATTTTCTGTTTCATACGATAAATTTTGCAGCATAACAGGTTAGCAAACTGGTCCAGTAATTGTCTAAAAGTCGGGCATTAAATTTTTGCTGGTTTTTTTCTTTTAAATTTTCATTATTTTGCTCTGCTCAGATGTCATATGGATTTTTCAATACATAAAAACTGGATGTGACAAATCCCAGGGCATTTCATCACATACATGTCTAAAAGTACTGCTCTTGAGGCTACCTCTCATGACAGACTGCATACCTTTTCAAGACCTTATTCTTGTGACACTGTATTTTATTTTCTTACATATTTTTCTAAGCTGTGAGACCATCTGCACAACAGGGCCATTTTTATGCATTGGAAATTGGAGTACATGTATTGTGCACTGTAATATTTCTTTACCTCTTTCTCTCCGAGATCTTTTCTGGGCAAGTCCTGCAGCTGCAGAGGTTTGCCCAGTTCAGTACACACTGCAGCTCTGTAGGTCTGTAATCCTGCTGTAGTGCTCACACTGTGTAACCTGCCTCTGTGATAACAAGAAATGAGGCTGGTCATATTCAAAGGGTCAATGGACAACTACTATAAATGAAAAATTGTGTGGTCTAGCAGTACTTTGTTCTCCTTTGGTCAGGTAATTGGTGGAGCAACACAAAAGCCAAAACAGAAACAAAAACAAAACATACCCCAAGCTAAAAAAAAAAAAAAAGAGGGAAAAAAACTACAAACATCTGTATATTTGATTCTTCCAAGACAGGCCTACAGTGTACAGATATAAGCTGGTTAATTCTGCATATTGACCTCCGTGCTTAGATGCTGAGTTGAAAGTTACTCTTTGCAACCGAAACACTGCATCAGCACCATCACATCAATATACATATGCCAAACTTTCCTGCTATTACATGTAACTGTAACTGTAGCAAGTTCATCAAATAGTTTAGTGCCTCCCCCTACATGAAAGAGGAATTACCAATGTTCCATTTGGGTTGTTTGTATGTCTGCCAGTAACTTTTGTTACCATGTTTTTCTTTCAGAATCTGAGGATAGATTTTGATCAAATTTAGCACAAAGGCAGCTATATTCATAACTGTGCAGATTTCAAAGTCACAGGGACCTCTGATAGTGAGACATGCGAAAGACAAAGCAACCATTGTGTGTATACATGTATTGACACTTGCTTTTGCTTGGCTTGTACCTTTTCTAAATTAATTGATAAAGATTAAACGAATTATCCTTTTTTTTTTTATAGGAAAAGTACATGGTCTATACATATGACACATTTATCAGTACAACAGCCTACCTTATTGCACTTTTCAGTGGTCCTGCTGGAAAGCCTAATGTAAGTCTGGTTAAAGATTGAACTCCACAGATCATTGTGCCACCAAGCATTGCCCAAGTCTACAGCTGCCTGGAAAATACCAAGGCCACTTGCTGGTCATCAATGTGACTGCTGTTGTTTTGTTTACATTCATGTGCATATGATAATGTGACCTAAAGTAGCCCCTATGGGTGCAACTTCCATGTCTATGAGCACCTTCACTTCACAGTTCAACTTTGTTCAAGATTTGGCCTCCAAAAGAGAAACCCACTATAACAACTGTATGCTAACACATCATAAACAAGACTCAAGAGCAAGACAGAACTGTGTTTTAGTGTACAAGTCAATTAAGTTTTACATTTCGATTATTTCTTTCCTCTCATGTTTAATCCTCCCCCTCCTTAAATTAAGACAGAGTCAGCAGCTTTCTTTAGTGCCCAACCCATGTCAAGTTAAGCTGTTGACTGGAGTCATGTGTTCTCGATAGGTCTCACGTACAATTCTCAGTCAAATTGTTTTTTCATTACTGTAGAAATTAGTTGAAAGCACTAGGCAGGCGGCATTTGAGCACCAGCCAGTTTTGGCCAGTTAAAGACGTTCGGTACACTGGTCAAAAGAATTTAGAAATCTCTGGTTTTTGCTGTGAACCAAAATATTGGCATTTGAAATAAAATGCAAGCAAAAAATTGGCATGCCACGTGCTACTTTTGTCGCTAGATGGCGCTACGTGTAAGGACTACAGAAATTTGTGAGCAAACATTATATATGTGGGTAAAAGCAAAAAATATAAATTAAGCATGCAAAAATATGCAGAAAATAACTCAATATGAGTGTAGGCAATGTATATCAAGCCTTTTAATAACAAATATGTAGACAAAACATGCTGGAATGTGACTTTAAATTCATCTCGTCTTGCAAAAATGTATAAGTGCTCACATTTTTTAAGTTTGAAATAGAAAAAATATTTGCAAATCCCTGAAAAATTGTAGGGGGTTTCCAAAATATGCACTGATCGTATTGATTAACAAAAAAAGATATCATACGGTGCTATTTTTTCCGCAATTGTACAAACAATTCATGCATGTTGACTTTATTTGTTCTAAGTTCATAGGTACAAGGTACCCATTCATTGTCTAACTTCAATACCATATCAACATACATGTATGTAGGTTAAATAAACGGCAGTACATCGTTAATTTTATATTCCAGTCATAATATATACTTTCATAGTTTTACTGAGAAGAGGCCAACATTTGAAGATTCTCTCCATAGTGCAATACAGCAATGTGGAAAAAGAGGTAAAAATAAGAATATCAAATTATAGTTGCCTTAATACATTGTCCAATGGTAACACAGGCAGCACATTATCAAATATGGCTGTCCACCTTTTGACGCTGGGGTATTACTGTGGTCCCCCCCCCCCCCCCAGTTGGGACAGCATTTATCGTACCACATTCACAAGAAATGTAAAGTACACTGGCCAAGCCATATCGGTTTTCTGATTCTGTATTTTTTGGGGACAATGTGTTCGACGGTGGCTTGGTCAGCGTTCGCTGATTGTGTACATGCGTTTTGGTCTACCACTGCCGTGTTTCGACGCTTTCTGCCTTGTTATAAAGCATTAAGTCCTTTGTTTTGGCATTTGTTAACAAACCACCCATTCTTTTTCCTTTTCACTCTTCGTAAACAATCCATACTTCTCAAACGGAACTGTGCAAAATAGGAAAAGCGAACAGCAGCTAGTGCTGGGATGGACAAATACCAGCTCTAACTATAGAGGCATTGGACCATAAATGGTTGCGCATATCGTGGTGTACCGAACGTCTTTAAGGGGGTTCCAAAGGGTTAAAGCAGCCAAGAGATGGAAATATCTCGTGTCATATGCCTTATCAATTTTTGCTTCGATTTCTCATCAAAAGTGAACATATCCAATACAAATACTTATTTTGAGACTTAAAGGGAATAAGTGCTGTTACCATGGTTGCCAACAGGTGGCTAATTGTATGTTAATTATATGTATGGGTAACTCCACAACCAATGGTACCCTGGCCAACCAGCCTGGCTCACAGAGATGAAAGAAAGCTACCACAGGTGAGAGAGAGAGACAAAATAAAGGTTAAAGGATCAACTTTTTCTAAACGACATTAATTTCAATAATTTTTTTTTATCATTAAAAGTGTAAAAAATTTTACCATTTGCACTCAGTGACCTCTCATTAAAACCCATGTTAAATCCTGGGACCCTTGGTAAAAAAAAAAAACCCAACTTTTAAACTTTAAAAGGCTGTAACTTCATAATGATCAGGTCACTATGGAAAATAAGAACAGCTGTATGAGTTTGTACAAGAGCTTATATTTTTATACCAAAGTCATTTTAATATCATTTTCACAAAATAAAAATTAAATATAGTAAATAAACAAATAAATAAATATTATAACATAAAATAAATAAATAAAATAACATAAAATAAATAATATAACAGAAAAATAACATAAAATAAAATAAATAATATAACATAAAATAAATAAATAATATAACATAAAATAAGTAAATAAATAAACAATCACATGAACACCCTGTATATGTCACTCAGTCAATGCCAATCACCCAACATAAGTTAACCAGTCCAACTCCACATTATCCATGTACTGTGCTCTGCAGCCTGCACACAACATCAGCAGGCCATAACACTAGAAACAGAAGGAAGCATTTTATTTTACACCACCCAAAATCCGGGCCTGAAATATATATCCCATGTAGAAACTAGAATAGTTCAGTAGCGTTAAGCTTTTTTTTTTTTTTGTTTTTGTTTTTGTTTTTTTTTTGTCTGATTAATCGCAATTACACCAACTCTGCAACATCATGGCCATTAATACCACAAGGAAGCATTTTATTCTACAACACTCGAAATATACACCCCACGTGGAATAGTTCAGTAGTATTTTGCTATGTTTTTTCTGATGAATCTTAATTGCACCAACTTCCCAATGTCACAGTCATTAACACTAGATGGAAGCATTTTATTCCATAACACCCCCCCCCCCCAAAAAAACCATCCTATGTGGACCATTTCAGTGATAATAATATATTTAGCTGTTTGAGCAGGTCTGTACATCATACATGGATCAACCTATAATGAGCAGGTTTACATATAGGGGCCTACATGTATGCCTACCCAGGTCAAAAAAGAAAAAAAAAAATGTATGGAAACAGTACAAAATTGTAAGAAACAAGCATATATTCCTCAAATATTCTTGCATGTATATGAAGGATTGTGTAAAGAAACGCAGGGAATCTGTAAGAAATTGTGATACAATGTAAGAAATATGTACGAAACTTGTAAGCAAATGTAAGGAACATTTTTTTCACACTCTTGTAATATTGTTCCTTGCCATGTTGCTTACACGTTTCGTACATACTTCTTACAAAATTCAGACATTTCCTTACATTGTGTCACAATTTCTTACAGATTCCCTTTATTTCCTTACACAATCTGGCCACATATCTAACATGCAAGAACATGTAAGGAATGGGCTCATTTACTTACAATTTTAATTCTCACTGTATCCTTGCATTTTTTTTCGACATGGGACGTGTTCTACTGTCAATAGTATAATATATTGTGCCTATTTTAAACACGATGAATCTATGGTACTTTGACTTTGTTGCCTGCACAACAACAGCATGCAATATTTTCAATTTCATATCACTATATTAATTTTTATTATCAGTAGCTTATCACGCATATGATGAATGACACCTCACACTCACAGACTCACTCACACCGCCAATAAAGCCTTTATTAAAGGCAATGTCATGACAGTGATTGTGAACTTGTCGGAAACTTTGACGGGTAAGCATAAAATTAATAAAAACAATGGCAATGCATGACTGTGCCCCAAATCCAGTTGATTGTAACCACCTGGTTGAGGTTGCCTGTGTAGGCCCACGCTCTGATGGCTTCGGGTTAAACCCTGGGCCAACAGAGCAAGGGGAGGTCCCCAGGTCTTGGACCAGTAAATCAAACCTAATAGAGTTACATGTTAAATTGGCTATATTTGTCAGCTTGTCTCGGACATTTAAAAGTTTCGTTGACACTATACCTGTTATTTTTCTGAAAGTTTACTTCAATGACACTTACATTATCAATAGAAAATGGGGTCAAAACCGATTAACTTTTTTGCTACTCGCGCATTTGTTTATGCTTACCTCCATAGCTACAGTTCCGAAGCAAACCTTAGTGAAATATTAACCCAACAAGATTTCGAGTTCAAGGATTAAATGTTGAAGTGACACCCTTCCCAAATCCACAGATAATCAGGCATATTTATTCCCTTTATATGACAAGAAATGGATCAGAGTGTCTCTGCTTCCTAATTTTTAATAGCCTGTTACCTGAGGTGCTGTATTCATTGCGTGACTGAAAGTTCTGACACAGCTGCACCCGCAGCGTATTTACTGGTCCAAGACCTATATAAGCACAAACCTCCTGGTACATGCATTATCTTTTGTCATCAGAAAGCACCATATCTTGCTAGAATAAAAATATACTTGGCTTGAAATGAAAGTTATTTTCCTGTGAAAAATGAAGGATTTTGTGTTTTGCGTATTATCCTGACATGTCCACCTGTAGGTACTGCAAAGCCTTCAATGTCACACATATTTCCTACCATTGTAATACCTTTATTTTGGGATAAAGGCCCCATGTTTTGACTTACACATCAATTTAAATGATAAAACTGTTGTTTTATTTAGTATGTCACACTGTCAATCTGTGTGTCTATACAGTGCCCCTTCTATATCAATGGACCCCCTTGCCAGAGTTCACGATATACTGCAATCGAGCGACTTTTTTTGAAAAATTCACGTAATTGTTCCTGACCCCCACCCCCACCCACCCAAAGTGTATAAAAGTACAAAATTTATCATTTAGAAACATAAAATGACCATTTGGATACATATGTATTAGTATGTGTCTTCATATTCAAAAGGCCATGTCAGCTCCTATATAAGCACAAACCTCCTGGTACATGCATTATCTTTTGTCATCAGAAAGCACCATATCTTGCTAGAATAAAAATATACTTGGCTTGAAATGAAAGTTATTTTCCTGTGAAAAATGAAGGATTTTGTGTTTTGCGTATTATCCTGACATGTCCACCTGTAGGTACTGCAAAGCCTTCAATGTCACACATATTTCCTACCATTGTAATACCTTTATTTTGGGATAAAGGCCCCATGTTTTGACTTACACATCAATTTAAATGATAAAACTGTTGTTTTATTTAGTATGTCACACTGTCAATCTGTGTGTCTATACAGTGCCCCTTCTATATCAATGGACCCCCTTGCCAGAGTTCACGATATACTGCAATCGAGCGACTTTTTTTGAAAAATTCACGTAATTGTTCCTGACCCCCACCCCCACCCACCCAAAGTGTATAAAAGTACAAAATTTATCATTTAGAAACATAAAATGACCATTTGGATACATATGTATTAGTATGTGTCTTCATATTCAAAAGGCCATGTCAGCTCCTTTAGGTCTTGGACCAGTAAATCAAACCTAATAGAGTTACATGTTAAATTGGCTATATTTGTCAGCTTGTCTCGGACATTTAAAAGTTTCGTTGACACTATACCTGTTATTTTTCTGAAAGTTTACTTCAATGACACTTACATTATCAATAGAAAATGGGGTCAAAACCGATTAACTTTTTTGCTACTCGCGCATTTGTTTATGCTTACCTCCATAGCTACAGTTCCGAAGCAAACCTTAGTGAAATATTAACCCAACAAGATTTCGAGTTCAAGGATTAAATGTTGAAGTGACACCCTTCCCAAATCCACAGATAATCAGGCATATTTATTCCCTTTATATGACAAGAAATGGATCAGAGTGTCTCTGCTTCCTAATTTTTAATAGCCTGTTACCTGAGGTGCTGTATTCATTGCGTGACTGAAAGTTCTGACACAGCTGCACCCGCAGCGTATTTACTGGTCCAAGACCTATATAAGCACAAACCTCCTGGTACATGCATTATCTTTTGTCATCAGAAAGCACCATATCTTGCTAGAATAAAAATATACTTGGCTTGAAATGAAAGTTATTTTCCTGTGAAAAATGAAGGATTTTGTGTTTTGCGTATTATCCTGACATGTCCACCTGTAGGTACTGCAAAGCCTTCAATGTCACACATATTTCCTACCATTGTAATACCTTTATTTTGGGATAAAGGCCCCATGTTTTGACTTACACATCAATTTAAATGATAAAACTGTTGTTTTATTTAGTATGTCACACTGTCAATCTGTGTGTCTATACAGTGCCCCTTCTATATCAATGGACCCCCTTGCCAGAGTTCACGATATACTGCAATCGAGCGACTTTTTTTGAAAAATTCACGTAATTGTTCCTGACCCCCACCCCCACCCACCCAAAGTGTATAAAAGTACAAAATTTATCATTTAGAAACATAAAATGACCATTTGGATACATATGTATTAGTATGTGTCTTCATATTCAAAAGGCCATGTCAGCTCCTATATAAGCACAAACCTCCTGGTACATGCATTATCTTTTGTCATCAGAAAGCACCATATCTTGCTAGAATAAAAATATACTTGGCTTGAAATGAAAGTTATTTTCCTGTGAAAAATGAAGGATTTTGTGTTTTGCGTATTATCCTGACATGTCCACCTGTAGGTACTGCAAAGCCTTCAATGTCACACATATTTCCTACCATTGTAATACCTTTATTTTGGGATAAAGGCCCCATGTTTTGACTTACACATCAATTTAAATGATAAAACTGTTGTTTTATTTAGTATGTCACACTGTCAATCTGTGTGTCTATACAGTGCCCCTTCTATATCAATGGACCCCCTTGCCAGAGTTCACGATATACTGCAATCGAGCGACTTTTTTTGAAAAATTCACGTAATTGTTCCTGACCCCCACCCCCACCCACCCAAAGTGTATAAAAGTACAAAATTTATCATTTAGAAACATAAAATGACCATTTGGATACATATGTATTAGTATGTGTCTTCATATTCAAAAGGCCATGTCAGCTCCTTTAGGTCTTGGACCAGTAAATCAAACCTAATAGAGTTACATGTTAAATTGGCTATATTTGTCAGCTTGTCTCGGACATTTAAAAGTTTCGTTGACACTATACCTGTTATTTTTCTGAAAGTTTACTTCAATGACACTTACATTATCAATAGAAAATGGGGTCAAAACCGATTAACTTTTTTGCTACTCGCGCATTTGTTTATGCTTACCTCCATAGCTACAGTTCCGAAGCAAACCTTAGTGAAATATTAACCCAACAAGATTTCGAGTTCAAGGATTAAATGTTGAAGTGACACCCTTCCCAAATCCACAGATAATCAGGCATATTTATTCCCTTTATATGACAAGAAATGGATCAGAGTGTCTCTGCTTCCTAATTTTTAATAGCCTGTTACCTGAGGTGCTGTATTCATTGCGTGACTGAAAGTTCTGACACAGCTGCACCCGCAGCGTATTTACTGGTCCAAGACCTATATAAGCACAAACCTCCTGGTACATGCATTATCTTTTGTCATCAGAAAGCACCATATCTTGCTAGAATAAAAATATACTTGGCTTGAAATGAAAGTTATTTTCCTGTGAAAAATGAAGGACTTTGTGTTTTGCGTATTATCCTGACATGTCCACCTGTAGGTACTGCAAAGCCTTCAATGTCACACATATTTCCTACCATTGTAATACCTTTATTTTGGGATAAAGGCCCCATGTTTTGACTTACACATCAATTTAAATGATAAAACTGTTGTTTTATTTAGTATGTCACACTGTCAATCTGTGTGTCTATACAGTGCCCCTTCTATATCAATGGACCCCCTTGCCAGAGTTCACGATATACTGCAATCGAGCGACTTTTTTTGAAAAATTCACGTAATTGTTCCTGACCCCCACCCCCACCCACCCAAAGTGTATAAAAGTACAAAATTTATCATTTAGAAACATAAAATGACCATTTGGATACATATGTATTAGTATGTGTCTTCATATTCAAAAGGCCATGTCAGCTCCTATATAAGCACAAACCTCCTGGTACATGCATTATCTTTTGTCATCAGAAAGCACCATATCTTGCTAGAATAAAAATATACTTGGCTTGAAATGAAAGTTATTTTCCTGTGAAAAATGAAGGATTTTGTGTTTTGCGTATTATCCTGACATGTCCACCTGTAGGTACTGCAAAGCCTTCAATGTCACACATATTTCCTACCATTGTAATACCTTTATTTTGGGATAAAGGCCCCATGTTTTGACTTACACATCAATTTAAATGATAAAACTGTTGTTTTATTTAGTATGTCACACTGTCAATCTGTGTGTCTATACAGTGCCCCTTCTATATCAATGGACCCCCTTGCCAGAGTTCACGATATACTGCAATCGAGCGACTTTTTTTGAAAAATTCACGTAATTGTTCCTGACCCCCACCCCCACCCACCCAAAGTGTATAAAAGTACAAAATTTATCATTTAGAAACATAAAATGACCATTTGGATACATATGTATTAGTATGTGTCTTCATATTCAAAAGGCCATGTCAGCTCCTTTAGGTCTTGGACCAGTAAATCAAACCTAATAGAGTTACATGTTAAATTGGCTATATTTGTCAGCTTGTCTCGGACATTTAAAAGTTTCGTTGACACTATACCTGTTATTTTTCTGAAAGTTTACTTCAATGACACTTACATTATCAATAGAAAATGGGGTCAAAACCGATTAACTTTTTTGCTACTCGCGCATTTGTTTATGCTTACCTCCATAGCTACAGTTCCGAAGCAAACCTTAGTGAAATATTAACCCAACAAGATTTCGAGTTCAAGGATTAAATGTTGAAGTGACACCCTTCCCAAATCCACAGATAATCAGGCATATTTATTCCCTTTATATGACAAGAAATGGATCAGAGTGTCTCTGCTTCCTAATTTTTAATAGCCTGTTACCTGAGGTGCTGTATTCATTGCGTGACTGAAAGTTCTGACACAGCTGCACCCGCAGCGTATTTACTGGTCCAAGACCTATATAAGCACAAACCTCCTGGTACATGCATTATCTTTTGTCATCAGAAAGCACCATATCTTGCTAGAATAAAAATATACTTGGCTTGAAATGAAAGTTATTTTCCTGTGAAAAATGAAGGATTTTGTGTTTTGCGTATTATCCTGACATGTCCACCTGTAGGTACTGCAAAGCCTTCAATGTCACACATATTTCCTACCATTGTAATACCTTTATTTTGGGATAAAGGCCCCATGTTTTGACTTACACATCAATTTAAATGATAAAACTGTTGTTTTATTTAGTATGTCACACTGTCAATCTGTGTGTCTATACAGTGCCCCTTCTATATCAATGGACCCCCTTGCCAGAGTTCACGATATACTGCAATCGAGCGACTTTTTTTGAAAAATTCACGTAATTGTTCCTGACCCCCACCCCCACCCACCCAAAGTGTATAAAAGTACAAAATTTATCATTTAGAAACATAAAATGACCATTTGGATACATATGTATTAGTATGTGTCTTCATATTCAAAAGGCCATGTCAGCTCCTATATAAGCACAAACCTCCTGGTACATGCATTATCTTTTGTCATCAGAAAGCACCATATCTTGCTAGAATAAAAATATACTTGGCTTGAAATGAAAGTTATTTTCCTGTGAAAAATGAAGGATTTTGTGTTTTGCGTATTATCCTGACATGTCCACCTGTAGGTACTGCAAAGCCTTCAATGTCACACATATTTCCTACCATTGTAATACCTTTATTTTGGGATAAAGGCCCCATGTTTTGACTTACACATCAATTTAAATGATAAAACTGTTGTTTTATTTAGTATGTCACACTGTCAATCTGTGTGTCTATACAGTGCCCCTTCTATATCAATGGACCCCCTTGCCAGAGTTCACGATATACTGCAATCGAGCGACTTTTTTTGAAAAATTCACGTAATTGTTCCTGACCCCCACCCCCACCCACCCAAAGTGTATAAAAGTACAAAATTTATCATTTAGAAACATAAAATGACCATTTGGATACATATGTATTAGTATGTGTCTTCATATTCAAAAGGCCATGTCAGCTCCTTTAGGTCTTGGACCAGTAAATCAAACCTAATAGAGTTACATGTTAAATTGGCTATATTTGTCAGCTTGTCTCGGACATTTAAAAGTTTCGTTGACACTATACCTGTTATTTTTCTGAAAGTTTACTTCAATGACACTTACATTATCAATAGAAAATGGGGTCAAAACCGATTAACTTTTTTGCTACTCGCGCATTTGTTTATGCTTACCTCCATAGCTACAGTTCCGAAGCAAACCTTAGTGAAATATTAACCCAACAAGATTTCGAGTTCAAGGATTAAATGTTGAAGTGACACCCTTCCCAAATCCACAGATAATCAGGCATATTTATTCCCTTTATATGACAAGAAATGGATCAGAGTGTCTCTGCTTCCTAATTTTTAATAGCCTGTTACCTGAGGTGCTGTATTCATTGCGTGACTGAAAGTTCTGACACAGCTGCACCCGCAGCGTATTTACTGGTCCAAGACCTATATAAGCACAAACCTCCTGGTACATGCATTATCTTTTGTCATCAGAAAGCACCATATCTTGCTAGAATAAAAATATACTTGGCTTGAAATGAAAGTTATTTTCCTGTGAAAAATGAAGGATTTTGTGTTTTGCGTATTATCCTGACATGTCCACCTGTAGGTACTGCAAAGCCTTCAATGTCACACATATTTCCTACCATTGTAATACCTTTATTTTGGGATAAAGGCCCCATGTTTTGACTTACACATCAATTTAAATGATAAAACTGTTGTTTTATTTAGTATGTCACACTGTCAATCTGTGTGTCTATACAGTGCCCCTTCTATATCAATGGACCCCCTTGCCAGAGTTCACGATATACTGCAATCGAGCGACTTTTTTTGAAAAATTCACGTAATTGTTCCTGACCCCCACCCCCACCCACCCAAAGTGTATAAAAGTACAAAATTTATCATTTAGAAACATAAAATGACCATTTGGATACATATGTATTAGTATGTGTCTTCATATTCAAAAGGCCATGTCAGCTCCTATATAAGCACAAACCTCCTGGTACATGCATTATCTTTTGTCATCAGAAAGCACCATATCTTGCTAGAATAAAAATATACTTGGCTTGAAATGAAAGTTATTTTCCTGTGAAAAATGAAGGATTTTGTGTTTTGCGTATTATCCTGACATGTCCACCTGTAGGTACTGCAAAGCCTTCAATGTCACACATATTTCCTACCATTGTAATACCTTTATTTTGGGATAAAGGCCCCATGTTTTGACTTACACATCAATTTAAATGATAAAACTGTTGTTTTATTTAGTATGTCACACTGTCAATCTGTGTGTCTATACAGTGCCCCTTCTATATCAATGGACCCCCTTGCCAGAGTTCACGATATACTGCAATCGAGCGACTTTTTTTGAAAAATTCACGTAATTGTTCCTGACCCCCACCCCCACCCACCCAAAGTGTATAAAAGTACAAAATTTATCATTTAGAAACATAAAATGACCATTTGGATACATATGTATTAGTATGTGTCTTCATATTCAAAAGGCCATGTCAGCTCCTATATAAGCACAAACCTCCTGGTACATGCATTATCTTTTGTCATCAGAAAGCACCATATCTTGCTAGAATAAAAATATACTTGGCTTGAAATGAAAGTTATTTTCCTGTGAAAAATGAAGGATTTTGTGTTTTGCGTATTATCCTGACATGTCCACCTGTAGGTACTGCAAAGCCTTCAATGTCACACATATTTCCTACCATTGTAATACCTTTATTTTGGGATAAAGGCCCCATGTTTTGACTTACACATCAATTTAAATGATAAAACTGTTGTTTTATTTAGTATGTCACACTGTCAATCTGTGTGTCTATACAGTGCCCCTTCTATATCAATGGACCCCCTTGCCAGAGTTCACGATATACTGCAATCGAGCGACTTTTTTTGAAAAATTCACGTAATTGTTCCTGACCCCCACCCCCACCCACCCAAAGTGTATAAAAGTACAAAATTTATCATTTAGAAACATAAAATGACCATTTGGATACATATGTATTAGTATGTGTCTTCATATTCAAAAGGCCATGTCAGCTCCTTTAGGTCTTGGACCAGTAAATCAAACCTAATAGAGTTACATGTTAAATTGGCTATATTTGTCAGCTTGTCTCGGACATTTAAAAGTTTCGTTGACACTATACCTGTTATTTTTCTGAAAGTTTACTTCAATGACACTTACATTATCAATAGAAAATGGGGTCAAAACCGATTAACTTTTTTGCTACTCGCGCATTTGTTTATGCTTACCTCCATAGCTACAGTTCCGAAGCAAACCTTAGTGAAATATTAACCCAACAAGATTTCGAGTTCAAGGATTAAATGTTGAAGTGACACCCTTCCCAAATCCACAGATAATCAGGCATATTTATTCCCTTTATATGACAAGAAATGGATCAGAGTGTCTCTGCTTCCTAATTTTTAATAGCCTGTTACCTGAGGTGCTGTATTCATTGCGTGACTGAAAGTTCTGACACAGCTGCACCCGCAGCGTATTTACTGGTCCAAGACCTATATAAGCACAAACCTCCTGGTACATGCATTATCTTTTGTCATCAGAAAGCACCATATCTTGCTAGAATAAAAATATACTTGGCTTGAAATGAAAGTTATTTTCCTGTGAAAAATGAAGGATTTTGTGTTTTGCGTATTATCCTGACATGTCCACCTGTAGGTACTGCAAAGCCTTCAATGTCACACATATTTCCTACCATTGTAATACCTTTATTTTGGGATAAAGGCCCCATGTTTTGACTTACACATCAATTTAAATGATAAAACTGTTGTTTTATTTAGTATGTCACACTGTCAATCTGTGTGTCTATACAGTGCCCCTTCTATATCAATGGACCCCCTTGCCAGAGTTCACGATATACTGCAATCGAGCGACTTTTTTTGAAAAATTCACGTAATTGTTCCTGACCCCCACCCCCACCCACCCAAAGTGTATAAAAGTACAAAATTTATCATTTAGAAACATAAAATGACCATTTGGATACATATGTATTAGTATGTGTCTTCATATTCAAAAGGCCATGTCAGCTCCTATATAAGCACAAACCTCCTGGTACATGCATTATCTTTTGTCATCAGAAAGCACCATATCTTGCTAGAATAAAAATATACTTGGCTTGAAATGAAAGTTATTTTCCTGTGAAAAATGAAGGATTTTGTGTTTTGCGTATTATCCTGACATGTCCACCTGTAGGTACTGCAAAGCCTTCAATGTCACACATATTTCCTACCATTGTAATACCTTTATTTTGGGATAAAGGCCCCATGTTTTGACTTACACATCAATTTAAATGATAAAACTGTTGTTTTATTTAGTATGTCACACTGTCAATCTGTGTGTCTATACAGTGCCCCTTCTATATCAATGGACCCCCTTGCCAGAGTTCACGATATACTGCAATCGAGCGACTTTTTTTGAAAAATTCACGTAATTGTTCCTGACCCCCACCCCCACCCACCCAAAGTGTATAAAAGTACAAAATTTATCATTTAGAAACATAAAATGACCATTTGGATACATATGTATTAGTATGTGTCTTCATATTCAAAAGGCCATGTCAGCTCCTATATAAGCACAAACCTCCTGGTACATGCATTATCTTTTGTCATCAGAAAGCACCATATCTTGCTAGAATAAAAATATACTTGGCTTGAAATGAAAGTTATTTTCCTGTGAAAAATGAAGGATTTTGTGTTTTGCGTATTATCCTGACATGTCCACCTGTAGGTACTGCAAAGCCTTCAATGTCACACATATTTCCTACCATTGTAATACCTTTATTTTGGGATAAAGGCCCCATGTTTTGACTTACACATCAATTTAAATGATAAAACTGTTGTTTTATTTAGTATGTCACACTGTCAATCTGTGTGTCTATACAGTGCCCCTTCTATATCAATGGACCCCCTTGCCAGAGTTCACGATATACTGCAATCGAGCGACTTTTTTTGAAAAATTCACGTAATTGTTCCTGACCCCCACCCCCACCCACCCAAAGTGTATAAAAGTACAAAATTTATCATTTAGAAACATAAAATGACCATTTGGATACATATGTATTAGTATGTGTCTTCATATTCAAAAGGCCATGTCAGCTCCTTTAGGTCTTGGACCAGTAAATCAAACCTAATAGAGTTACATGTTAAATTGGCTATATTTGTCAGCTTGTCTCGGACATTTAAAAGTTTCGTTGACACTATACCTGTTATTTTTCTGAAAGTTTACTTCAATGACACTTACATTATCAATAGAAAATGGGGTCAAAACCGATTAACTTTTTTGCTACTCGCGCATTTGTTTATGCTTACCTCCATAGCTACAGTTCCGAAGCAAACCTTAGTGAAATATTAACCCAACAAGATTTCGAGTTCAAGGATTAAATGTTGAAGTGACACCCTTCCCAAATCCACAGATAATCAGGCATATTTATTCCCTTTATATGACAAGAAATGGATCAGAGTGTCTCTGCTTCCTAATTTTTAATAGCCTGTTACCTGAGGTGCTGTATTCATTGCGTGACTGAAAGTTCTGACACAGCTGCACCCGCAGCGTATTTACTGGTCCAAGACCTATATAAGCACAAACCTCCTGGTACATGCATTATCTTTTGTCATCAGAAAGCACCATATCTTGCTAGAATAAAAATATACTTGGCTTGAAATGAAAGTTATTTTCCTGTGAAAAATGAAGGATTTTGTGTTTTGCGTATTATCCTGACATGTCCACCTGTAGGTACTGCAAAGCCTTCAATGTCACACATATTTCCTACCATTGTAATACCTTTATTTTGGGATAAAGGCCCCATGTTTTGACTTACACATCAATTTAAATGATAAAACTGTTGTTTTATTTAGTATGTCACACTGTCAATCTGTGTGTCTATACAGTGCCCCTTCTATATCAATGGACCCCCTTGCCAGAGTTCACGATATACTGCAATCGAGCGACTTTTTTTGAAAAATTCACGTAATTGTTCCTGACCCCCACCCCCACCCACCCAAAGTGTATAAAAGTACAAAATTTATCATTTAGAAACATAAAATGACCATTTGGATACATATGTATTAGTATGTGTCTTCATATTCAAAAGGCCATGTCAGCTCCTATATAAGCACAAACCTCCTGGTACATGCATTATCTTTTGTCATCAGAAAGCACCATATCTTGCTAGAATAAAAATATACTTGGCTTGAAATGAAAGTTATTTTCCTGTGAAAAATGAAGGATTTTGTGTTTTGCGTATTATCCTGACATGTCCACCTGTAGGTACTGCAAAGCCTTCAATGTCACACATATTTCCTACCATTGTAATACCTTTATTTTGGGATAAAGGCCCCATGTTTTGACTTACACATCAATTTAAATGATAAAACTGTTGTTTTATTTAGTATGTCACACTGTCAATCTGTGTGTCTATACAGTGCCCCTTCTATATCAATGGACCCCCTTGCCAGAGTTCACGATATACTGCAATCGAGCGACTTTTTTTGAAAAATTCACGTAATTGTTCCTGACCCCCACCCCCACCCACCCAAAGTGTATAAAAGTACAAAATTTATCATTTAGAAACATAAAATGACCATTTGGATACATATGTATTAGTATGTGTCTTCATATTCAAAAGGCCATGTCAGCTCCTATATAAGCACAAACCTCCTGGTACATGCATTATCTTTTGTCATCAGAAAGCACCATATCTTGCTAGAATAAAAATATACTTGGCTTGAAATGAAAGTTATTTTCCTGTGAAAAATGAAGGATTTTGTGTTTTGCGTATTATCCTGACATGTCCACCTGTAGGTACTGCAAAGCCTTCAATGTCACACATATTTCCTACCATTGTAATACCTTTATTTTGGGATAAAGGCCCCATGTTTTGACTTACACATCAATTTAAATGATAAAACTGTTGTTTTATTTAGTATGTCACACTGTCAATCTGTGTGTCTATACAGTGCCCCTTCTATATCAATGGACCCCCTTGCCAGAGTTCACGATATACTGCAATCGAGCGACTTTTTTTGAAAAATTCACGTAATTGTTCCTGACCCCCACCCCCACCCACCCAAAGTGTATAAAAGTACAAAATTTATCATTTAGAAACATAAAATGACCATTTGGATACATATGTATTAGTATGTGTCTTCATATTCAAAAGGCCATGTCAGCTCCTATATAAGCACAAACCTCCTGGTACATGCATTATCTTTTGTCATCAGAAAGCACCATATCTTGCTAGAATAAAAATATACTTGGCTTGAAATGAAAGTTATTTTCCTGTGAAAAATGAAGGATTTTGTGTTTTGCGTATTATCCTGACATGTCCACCTGTAGGTACTGCAAAGCCTTCAATGTCACACATATTTCCTACCATTGTAATACCTTTATTTTGGGATAAAGGCCCCATGTTTTGACTTACACATCAATTTAAATGATAAAACTGTTGTTTTATTTAGTATGTCACACTGTCAATCTGTGTGTCTATACAGTGCCCCTTCTATATCAATGGACCCCCTTGCCAGAGTTCACGATATACTGCAATCGAGCGACTTTTTTTGAAAAATTCACGTAATTGTTCCTGACCCCCACCCCCACCCACCCAAAGTGTATAAAAGTACAAAATTTATCATTTAGAAACATAAAATGACCATTTGGATACATATGTATTAGTATGTGTCTTCATATTCAAAAGGCCATGTCAGCTCCTATATAAGCACAAACCTCCTGGTACATGCATTATCTTTTGTCATCAGAAAGCACCATATCTTGCTAGAATAAAAATATACTTGGCTTGAAATGAAAGTTATTTTCCTGTGAAAAATGAAGGATTTTGTGTTTTGCGTATTATCCTGACATGTCCACCTGTAGGTACTGCAAAGCCTTCAATGTCACACATATTTCCTACCATTGTAATACCTTTATTTTGGGATAAAGGCCCCATGTTTTGACTTACACATCAATTTAAATGATAAAACTGTTGTTTTATTTAGTATGTCACACTGTCAATCTGTGTGTCTATACAGTGCCCCTTCTATATCAATGGACCCCCTTGCCAGAGTTCACGATATACTGCAATCGAGCGACTTTTTTTGAAAAATTCACGTAATTGTTCCTGACCCCCACCCCCACCCACCCAAAGTGTATAAAAGTACAAAATTTATCATTTAGAAACATAAAATGACCATTTGGATACATATGTATTAGTATGTGTCTTCATATTCAAAAGGCCATGTCAGCTCCTTTAGGTCTTGGACCAGTAAATCAAACCTAATAGAGTTACATGTTAAATTGGCTATATTTGTCAGCTTGTCTCGGACATTTAAAAGTTTCGTTGACACTATACCTGTTATTTTTCTGAAAGTTTACTTCAATGACACTTACATTATCAATAGAAAATGGGGTCAAAACCGATTAACTTTTTTGCTACTCGCGCATTTGTTTATGCTTACCTCCATAGCTACAGTTCCGAAGCAAACCTTAGTGAAATATTAACCCAACAAGATTTCGAGTTCAAGGATTAAATGTTGAAGTGACACCCTTCCCAAATCCACAGATAATCAGGCATATTTATTCCCTTTATATGACAAGAAATGGATCAGAGTGTCTCTGCTTCCTAATTTTTAATAGCCTGTTACCTGAGGTGCTGTATTCATTGCGTGACTGAAAGTTCTGACACAGCTGCACCCGCAGCGTATTTACTGGTCCAAGACCTATATAAGCACAAACCTCCTGGTACATGCATTATCTTTTGTCATCAGAAAGCACCATATCTTGCTAGAATAAAAATATACTTGGCTTGAAATGAAAGTTATTTTCCTGTGAAAAATGAAGGATTTTGTGTTTTGCGTATTATCCTGACATGTCCACCTGTAGGTACTGCAAAGCCTTCAATGTCACACATATTTCCTACCATTGTAATACCTTTATTTTGGGATAAAGGCCCCATGTTTTGACTTACACATCAATTTAAATGATAAAACTGTTGTTTTATTTAGTATGTCACACTGTCAATCTGTGTGTCTATACAGTGCCCCTTCTATATCAATGGACCCCCTTGCCAGAGTTCACGATATACTGCAATCGAGCGACTTTTTTTGAAAAATTCACGTAATTGTTCCTGACCCCCACCCCCACCCACCCAAAGTGTATAAAAGTACAAAATTTATCATTTAGAAACATAAAATGACCATTTGGATACATATGTATTAGTATGTGTCTTCATATTCAAAAGGCCATGTCAGCTCCTATATAAGCACAAACCTCCTGGTACATGCATTATCTTTTGTCATCAGAAAGCACCATATCTTGCTAGAATAAAAATATACTTGGCTTGAAATGAAAGTTATTTTCCTGTGAAAAATGAAGGATTTTGTGTTTTGCGTATTATCCTGACATGTCCACCTGTAGGTACTGCAAAGCCTTCAATGTCACACATATTTCCTACCATTGTAATACCTTTATTTTGGGATAAAGGCCCCATGTTTTGACTTACACATCAATTTAAATGATAAAACTGTTGTTTTATTTAGTATGTCACACTGTCAATCTGTGTGTCTATACAGTGCCCCTTCTATATCAATGGACCCCCTTGCCAGAGTTCACGATATACTGCAATCGAGCGACTTTTTTTGAAAAATTCACGTAATTGTTCCTGACCCCCACCCCCACCCACCCAAAGTGTATAAAAGTACAAAATTTATCATTTAGAAACATAAAATGACCATTTGGATACATATGTATTAGTATGTGTCTTCATATTCAAAAGGCCATGTCAGCTCCTATATAAGCACAAACCTCCTGGTACATGCATTATCTTTTGTCATCAGAAAGCACCATATCTTGCTAGAATAAAAATATACTTGGCTTGAAATGAAAGTTATTTTCCTGTGAAAAATGAAGGATTTTGTGTTTTGCGTATTATCCTGACATGTCCACCTGTAGGTACTGCAAAGCCTTCAATGTCACACATATTTCCTACCATTGTAATACCTTTATTTTGGGATAAAGGCCCCATGTTTTGACTTACACATCAATTTAAATGATAAAACTGTTGTTTTATTTAGTATGTCACACTGTCAATCTGTGTGTCTATACAGTGCCCCTTCTATATCAATGGACCCCCTTGCCAGAGTTCACGATATACTGCAATCGAGCGACTTTTTTTGAAAAATTCACGTAATTGTTCCTGACCCCCACCCCCACCCACCCAAAGTGTATAAAAGTACAAAATTTATCATTTAGAAACATAAAATGACCATTTGGATACATATGTATTAGTATGTGTCTTCATATTCAAAAGGCCATGTCAGCTCCTTTAGGTCTTGGACCAGTAAATCAAACCTAATAGAGTTACATGTTAAATTGGCTATATTTGTCAGCTTGTCTCGGACATTTAAAAGTTTCGTTGACACTATACCTGTTATTTTTCTGAAAGTTTACTTCAATGACACTTACATTATCAATAGAAAATGGGGTCAAAACCGATTAACTTTTTTGCTACTCGCGCATTTGTTTATGCTTACCTCCATAGCTACAGTTCCGAAGCAAACCTTAGTGAAATATTAACCCAACAAGATTTCGAGTTCAAGGATTAAATGTTGAAGTGACACCCTTCCCAAATCCACAGATAATCAGGCATATTTATTCCCTTTATATGACAAGAAATGGATCAGAGTGTCTCTGCTTCCTAATTTTTAATAGCCTGTTACCTGAGGTGCTGTATTCATTGCGTGACTGAAAGTTCTGACACAGCTGCACCCGCAGCGTATTTACTGGTCCAAGACCTATATAAGCACAAACCTCCTGGTACATGCATTATCTTTTGTCATCAGAAAGCACCATATCTTGCTAGAATAAAAATATACTTGGCTTGAAATGAAAGTTATTTTCCTGTGAAAAATGAAGGATTTTGTGTTTTGCGTATTATCCTGACATGTCCACCTGTAGGTACTGCAAAGCCTTCAATGTCACACATATTTCCTACCATTGTAATACCTTTATTTTGGGATAAAGGCCCCATGTTTTGACTTACACATCAATTTAAATGATAAAACTGTTGTTTTATTTAGTATGTCACACTGTCAATCTGTGTGTCTATACAGTGCCCCTTCTATATCAATGGACCCCCTTGCCAGAGTTCACGATATACTGCAATCGAGCGACTTTTTTTGAAAAATTCACGTAATTGTTCCTGACCCCCACCCCCACCCACCCAAAGTGTATAAAAGTACAAAATTTATCATTTAGAAACATAAAATGACCATTTGGATACATATGTATTAGTATGTGTCTTCATATTCAAAAGGCCATGTCAGCTCCTATATAAGCACAAACCTCCTGGTACATGCATTATCTTTTGTCATCAGAAAGCACCATATCTTGCTAGAATAAAAATATACTTGGCTTGAAATGAAAGTTATTTTCCTGTGAAAAATGAAGGATTTTGTGTTTTGCGTATTATCCTGACATGTCCACCTGTAGGTACTGCAAAGCCTTCAATGTCACACATATTTCCTACCATTGTAATACCTTTATTTTGGGATAAAGGCCCCATGTTTTGACTTACACATCAATTTAAATGATAAAACTGTTGTTTTATTTAGTATGTCACACTGTCAATCTGTGTGTCTATACAGTGCCCCTTCTATATCAATGGACCCCCTTGCCAGAGTTCACGATATACTGCAATCGAGCGACTTTTTTTGAAAAATTCACGTAATTGTTCCTGACCCCCACCCCCACCCACCCAAAGTGTATAAAAGTACAAAATTTATCATTTAGAAACATAAAATGACCATTTGGATACATATGTATTAGTATGTGTCTTCATATTCAAAAGGCCATGTCAGCTCCTATATAAGCACAAACCTCCTGGTACATGCATTATCTTTTGTCATCAGAAAGCACCATATCTTGCTAGAATAAAAATATACTTGGCTTGAAATGAAAGTTATTTTCCTGTGAAAAATGAAGGATTTTGTGTTTTGCGTATTATCCTGACATGTCCACCTGTAGGTACTGCAAAGCCTTCAATGTCACACATATTTCCTACCATTGTAATACCTTTATTTTGGGATAAAGGCCCCATGTTTTGACTTACACATCAATTTAAATGATAAAACTGTTGTTTTATTTAGTATGTCACACTGTCAATCTGTGTGTCTATACAGTGCCCCTTCTATATCAATGGACCCCCTTGCCAGAGTTCACGATATACTGCAATCGAGCGACTTTTTTTGAAAAATTCACGTAATTGTTCCTGACCCCCACCCCCACCCACCCAAAGTGTATAAAAGTACAAAATTTATCATTTAGAAACATAAAATGACCATTTGGATACATATGTATTAGTATGTGTCTTCATATTCAAAAGGCCATGTCAGCTCCTATATAAGCACAAACCTCCTGGTACATGCATTATCTTTTGTCATCAGAAAGCACCATATCTTGCTAGAATAAAAATATACTTGGCTTGAAATGAAAGTTATTTTCCTGTGAAAAATGAAGGATTTTGTGTTTTGCGTATTATCCTGACATGTCCACCTGTAGGTACTGCAAAGCCTTCAATGTCACACATATTTCCTACCATTGTAATACCTTTATTTTGGGATAAAGGCCCCATGTTTTGACTTACACATCAATTTAAATGATAAAACTGTTGTTTTATTTAGTATGTCACACTGTCAATCTGTGTGTCTATACAGTGCCCCTTCTATATCAATGGACCCCCTTGCCAGAGTTCACGATATACTGCAATCGAGCGACTTTTTTTGAAAAATTCACGTAATTGTTCCTGACCCCCACCCCCACCCACCCAAAGTGTATAAAAGTACAAAATTTATCATTTAGAAACATAAAATGACCATTTGGATACATATGTATTAGTATGTGTCTTCATATTCAAAAGGCCATGTCAGCTCCTATATAAGCACAAACCTCCTGGTACATGCATTATCTTTTGTCATCAGAAAGCACCATATCTTGCTAGAATAAAAATATACTTGGCTTGAAATGAAAGTTATTTTCCTGTGAAAAATGAAGGATTTTGTGTTTTGCGTATTATCCTGACATGTCCACCTGTAGGTACTGCAAAGCCTTCAATGTCACACATATTTCCTACCATTGTAATACCTTTATTTTGGGATAAAGGCCCCATGTTTTGACTTACACATCAATTTAAATGATAAAACTGTTGTTTTATTTAGTATGTCACACTGTCAATCTGTGTGTCTATACAGTGCCCCTTCTATATCAATGGACCCCCTTGCCAGAGTTCACGATATACTGCAATCGAGCGACTTTTTTTGAAAAATTCACGTAATTGTTCCTGACCCCCACCCCCACCCACCCAAAGTGTATAAAAGTACAAAATTTATCATTTAGAAACATAAAATGACCATTTGGATACATATGTATTAGTATGTGTCTTCATATTCAAAAGGCCATGTCAGCTCCTATATAAGCACAAACCTCCTGGTACATGCATTATCTTTTGTCATCAGAAAGCACCATATCTTGCTAGAATAAAAATATACTTGGCTTGAAATGAAAGTTATTTTCCTGTGAAAAATGAAGGATTTTGTGTTTTGCGTATTATCCTGACATGTCCACCTGTAGGTACTGCAAAGCCTTCAATGTCACACATATTTCCTACCATTGTAATACCTTTATTTTGGGATAAAGGCCCCATGTTTTGACTTACACATCAATTTAAATGATAAAACTGTTGTTTTATTTAGTATGTCACACTGTCAATCTGTGTGTCTATACAGTGCCCCTTCTATATCAATGGACCCCCTTGCCAGAGTTCACGATATACTGCAATCGAGCGACTTTTTTTGAAAAATTCACGTAATTGTTCCTGACCCCCACCCCCACCCACCCAAAGTGTATAAAAGTACAAAATTTATCATTTAGAAACATAAAATGACCATTTGGATACATATGTATTAGTATGTGTCTTCATATTCAAAAGGCCATGTCAGCTCCTATATAAGCACAAACCTCCTGGTACATGCATTATCTTTTGTCATCAGAAAGCACCATATCTTGCTAGAATAAAAATATACTTGGCTTGAAATGAAAGTTATTTTCCTGTGAAAAATGAAGGATTTTGTGTTTTGCGTATTATCCTGACATGTCCACCTGTAGGTACTGCAAAGCCTTCAATGTCACACATATTTCCTACCATTGTAATACCTTTATTTTGGGATAAAGGCCCCATGTTTTGACTTACACATCAATTTAAATGATAAAACTGTTGTTTTATTTAGTATGTCACACTGTCAATCTGTGTGTCTATACAGTGCCCCTTCTATATCAATGGACCCCCTTGCCAGAGTTCACGATATACTGCAATCGAGCGACTTTTTTTGAAAAATTCACGTAATTGTTCCTGACCCCCACCCCCACCCACCCAAAGTGTATAAAAGTACAAAATTTATCATTTAGAAACATAAAATGACCATTTGGATACATATGTATTAGTATGTGTCTTCATATTCAAAAGGCCATGTCAGCTCCTATATAAGCACAAACCTCCTGGTACATGCATTATCTTTTGTCATCAGAAAGCACCATATCTTGCTAGAATAAAAATATACTTGGCTTGAAATGAAAGTTATTTTCCTGTGAAAAATGAAGGATTTTGTGTTTTGCGTATTATCCTGACATGTCCACCTGTAGGTACTGCAAAGCCTTCAATGTCACACATATTTCCTACCATTGTAATACCTTTATTTTGGGATAAAGGCCCCATGTTTTGACTTACACATCAATTTAAATGATAAAACTGTTGTTTTATTTAGTATGTCACACTGTCAATCTGTGTGTCTATACAGTGCCCCTTCTATATCAATGGACCCCCTTGCCAGAGTTCACGATATACTGCAATCGAGCGACTTTTTTTGAAAAATTCACGTAATTGTTCCTGACCCCCACCCCCACCCACCCAAAGTGTATAAAAGTACAAAATTTATCATTTAGAAACATAAAATGACCATTTGGATACATATGTATTAGTATGTGTCTTCATATTCAAAAGGCCATGTCAGCTCCTATATAAGCACAAACCTCCTGGTACATGCATTATCTTTTGTCATCAGAAAGCACCATATCTTGCTAGAATAAAAATATACTTGGCTTGAAATGAAAGTTATTTTCCTGTGAAAAATGAAGGATTTTGTGTTTTGCGTATTATCCTGACATGTCCACCTGTAGGTACTGCAAAGCCTTCAATGTCACACATATTTCCTACCATTGTAATACCTTTATTTTGGGATAAAGGCCCCATGTTTTGACTTACACATCAATTTAAATGATAAAACTGTTGTTTTATTTAGTATGTCACACTGTCAATCTGTGTGTCTATACAGTGCCCCTTCTATATCAATGGACCCCCTTGCCAGAGTTCACGATATACTGCAATCGAGCGACTTTTTTTGAAAAATTCACGTAATTGTTCCTGACCCCCACCCCCACCCACCCAAAGTGTATAAAAGTACAAAATTTATCATTTAGAAACATAAAATGACCATTTGGATACATATGTATTAGTATGTGTCTTCATATTCAAAAGGCCATGTCAGCTCCTATATAAGCACAAACCTCCTGGTACATGCATTATCTTTTGTCATCAGAAAGCACCATATCTTGCTAGAATAAAAATATACTTGGCTTGAAATGAAAGTTATTTTCCTGTGAAAAATGAAGGATTTTGTGTTTTGCGTATTATCCTGACATGTCCACCTGTAGGTACTGCAAAGCCTTCAATGTCACACATATTTCCTACCATTGTAATACCTTTATTTTGGGATAAAGGCCCCATGTTTTGACTTACACATCAATTTAAATGATAAAACTGTTGTTTTATTTAGTATGTCACACTGTCAATCTGTGTGTCTATACAGTGCCCCTTCTATATCAATGGACCCCCTTGCCAGAGTTCACGATATACTGCAATCGAGCGACTTTTTTTGAAAAATTCACGTAATTGTTCCTGACCCCCACCCCCACCCACCCAAAGTGTATAAAAGTACAAAATTTATCATTTAGAAACATAAAATGACCATTTGGATACATATGTATTAGTATGTGTCTTCATATTCAAAAGGCCATGTCAGCTCCTATATAAGCACAAACCTCCTGGTACATGCATTATCTTTTGTCATCAGAAAGCACCATATCTTGCTAGAATAAAAATATACTTGGCTTGAAATGAAAGTTATTTTCCTGTGAAAAATGAAGGATTTTGTGTTTTGCGTATTATCCTGACATGTCCACCTGTAGGTACTGCAAAGCCTTCAATGTCACACATATTTCCTACCATTGTAATACCTTTATTTTGGGATAAAGGCCCCATGTTTTGACTTACACATCAATTTAAATGATAAAACTGTTGTTTTATTTAGTATGTCACACTGTCAATCTGTGTGTCTATACAGTGCCCCTTCTATATCAATGGACCCCCTTGCCAGAGTTCACGATATACTGCAATCGAGCGACTTTTTTTGAAAAATTCACGTAATTGTTCCTGACCCCCACCCCCACCCACCCAAAGTGTATAAAAGTACAAAATTTATCATTTAGAAACATAAAATGACCATTTGGATACATATGTATTAGTATGTGTCTTCATATTCAAAAGGCCATGTCAGCTCCTATATAAGCACAAACCTCCTGGTACATGCATTATCTTTTGTCATCAGAAAGCACCATATCTTGCTAGAATAAAAATATACTTGGCTTGAAATGAAAGTTATTTTCCTGTGAAAAATGAAGGATTTTGTGTTTTGCGTATTATCCTGACATGTCCACCTGTAGGTACTGCAAAGCCTTCAATGTCACACATATTTCCTACCATTGTAATACCTTTATTTTGGGATAAAGGCCCCATGTTTTGACTTACACATCAATTTAAATGATAAAACTGTTGTTTTATTTAGTATGTCACACTGTCAATCTGTGTGTCTATACAGTGCCCCTTCTATATCAATGGACCCCCTTGCCAGAGTTCACGATATACTGCAATCGAGCGACTTTTTTTGAAAAATTCACGTAATTGTTCCTGACCCCCACCCCCACCCACCCAAAGTGTATAAAAGTAC
Source organism: Hermodice carunculata (assembly GCA_964020975.1). Lineage (NCBI taxonomy): Eukaryota > Metazoa > Annelida > Polychaeta > Eunicida > Amphinomidae > Hermodice > Hermodice carunculata. The sequence continues at coordinate 36,679 of CAXHWN010001132.1, read as the reverse complement.
AAAATTTATCATTTAGAAACATAAAATGACCATTTGGATACATATGTATTAGTATGTGTCTTCATATTCAAAAGGCCATGTCAGCTCCTTTAGGTCTTGGACCAGTAAATCAAACCTAATAGAGTTACATGTTAAATTGGCTATATTTGTCAGCTTGTCTCGGACATTTAAAAGTTTCGTTGACACTATACCTGTTATTTTTCTGAAAGTTTACTTCAATGACACTTACATTATCAATAGAAAATGGGGTCAAAACCGATTAACTTTTTTGCTACTCGCGCATTTGTTTATGCTTACCTCCATAGCTACAGTTCCGAAGCAAACCTTAGTGAAATATTAACCCAACAAGATTTCGAGTTCAAGGATTAAATGTTGAAGTGACACCCTTCCCAAATCCACAGATAATCAGGCATATTTATTCCCTTTATATGACAAGAAATGGATCAGAGTGTCTCTGCTTCCTAATTTTTAATAGCCTGTTACCTGAGGTGCTGTATTCATTGCGTGACTGAAAGTTCTGACACAGCTGCACCCGCAGCGTATTTACTGGTCCAAGACCTATATAAGCACAAACCTCCTGGTACATGCATTATCTTTTGTCATCAGAAAGCACCATATCTTGCTAGAATAAAAATATACTTGGCTTGAAATGAAAGTTATTTTCCTGTGAAAAATGAAGGATTTTGTGTTTTGCGTATTATCCTGACATGTCCACCTGTAGGTACTGCAAAGCCTTCAATGTCACACATATTTCCTACCATTGTAATACCTTTATTTTGGGATAAAGGCCCCATGTTTTGACTTACACATCAATTTAAATGATAAAACTGTTGTTTTATTTAGTATGTCACACTGTCAATCTGTGTGTCTATACAGTGCCCCTTCTATATCAATGGACCCCCTTGCCAGAGTTCACGATATACTGCAATCGAGCGACTTTTTTTGAAAAATTCACGTAATTGTTCCTGACCCCCACCCCCACCCACCCAAAGTGTATAAAAGTACAAAATTTATCATTTAGAAACATAAAATGACCATTTGGATACATATGTATTAGTATGTGTCTTCATATTCAAAAGGCCATGTCAGCTCCTATATAAGCACAAACCTCCTGGTACATGCATTATCTTTTGTCATCAGAAAGCACCATATCTTGCTAGAATAAAAATATACTTGGCTTGAAATGAAAGTTATTTTCCTGTGAAAAATGAAGGATTTTGTGTTTTGCGTATTATCCTGACATGTCCACCTGTAGGTACTGCAAAGCCTTCAATGTCACACATATTTCCTACCATTGTAATACCTTTATTTTGGGATAAAGGCCCCATGTTTTGACTTACACATCAATTTAAATGATAAAACTGTTGTTTTATTTAGTATGTCACACTGTCAATCTGTGTGTCTATACAGTGCCCCTTCTATATCAATGGACCCCCTTGCCAGAGTTCACGATATACTGCAATCGAGCGACTTTTTTTGAAAAATTCACGTAATTGTTCCTGACCCCCACCCCCACCCACCCAAAGTGTATAAAAGTACAAAATTTATCATTTAGAAACATAAAATGACCATTTGGATACATATGTATTAGTATGTGTCTTCATATTCAAAAGGCCATGTCAGCTCCTATATAAGCACAAACCTCCTGGTACATGCATTATCTTTTGTCATCAGAAAGCACCATATCTTGCTAGAATAAAAATATACTTGGCTTGAAATGAAAGTTATTTTCCTGTGAAAAATGAAGGATTTTGTGTTTTGCGTATTATCCTGACATGTCCACCTGTAGGTACTGCAAAGCCTTCAATGTCACACATATTTCCTACCATTGTAATACCTTTATTTTGGGATAAAGGCCCCATGTTTTGACTTACACATCAATTTAAATGATAAAACTGTTGTTTTATTTAGTATGTCACACTGTCAATCTGTGTGTCTATACAGTGCCCCTTCTATATCAATGGACCCCCTTGCCAGAGTTCACGATATACTGCAATCGAGCGACTTTTTTTGAAAAATTCACGTAATTGTTCCTGACCCCCACCCCCACCCACCCAAAGTGTATAAAAGTACAAAATTTATCATTTAGAAACATAAAATGACCATTTGGATACATATGTATTAGTATGTGTCTTCATATTCAAAAGGCCATGTCAGCTCCTATATAAGCACAAACCTCCTGGTACATGCATTATCTTTTGTCATCAGAAAGCACCATATCTTGCTAGAATAAAAATATACTTGGCTTGAAATGAAAGTTATTTTCCTGTGAAAAATGAAGGATTTTGTGTTTTGCGTATTATCCTGACATGTCCACCTGTAGGTACTGCAAAGCCTTCAATGTCACACATATTTCCTACCATTGTAATACCTTTATTTTGGGATAAAGGCCCCATGTTTTGACTTACACATCAATTTAAATGATAAAACTGTTGTTTTATTTAGTATGTCACACTGTCAATCTGTGTGTCTATACAGTGCCCCTTCTATATCAATGGACCCCCTTGCCAGAGTTCACGATATACTGCAATCGAGCGACTTTTTTTGAAAAATTCACGTAATTGTTCCTGACCCCCACCCCCACCCACCCAAAGTGTATAAAAGTACAAAATTTATCATTTAGAAACATAAAATGACCATTTGGATACATATGTATTAGTATGTGTCTTCATATTCAAAAGGCCATGTCAGCTCCTATATAAGCACAAACCTCCTGGTACATGCATTATCTTTTGTCATCAGAAAGCACCATATCTTGCTAGAATAAAAATATACTTGGCTTGAAATGAAAGTTATTTTCCTGTGAAAAATGAAGGATTTTGTGTTTTGCGTATTATCCTGACATGTCCACCTGTAGGTACTGCAAAGCCTTCAATGTCACACATATTTCCTACCATTGTAATACCTTTATTTTGGGATAAAGGCCCCATGTTTTGACTTACACATCAATTTAAATGATAAAACTGTTGTTTTATTTAGTATGTCACACTGTCAATCTGTGTGTCTATACAGTGCCCCTTCTATATCAATGGACCCCCTTGCCAGAGTTCACGATATACTGCAATCGAGCGACTTTTTTTGAAAAATTCACGTAATTGTTCCTGACCCCCACCCCCACCCACCCAAAGTGTATAAAAGTACAAAATTTATCATTTAGAAACATAAAATGACCATTTGGATACATATGTATTAGTATGTGTCTTCATATTCAAAAGGCCATGTCAGCTCCTATATAAGCACAAACCTCCTGGTACATGCATTATCTTTTGTCATCAGAAAGCACCATATCTTGCTAGAATAAAAATATACTTGGCTTGAAATGAAAGTTATTTTCCTGTGAAAAATGAAGGATTTTGTGTTTTGCGTATTATCCTGACATGTCCACCTGTAGGTACTGCAAAGCCTTCAATGTCACACATATTTCCTACCATTGTAATACCTTTATTTTGGGATAAAGGCCCCATGTTTTGACTTACACATCAATTTAAATGATAAAACTGTTGTTTTATTTAGTATGTCACACTGTCAATCTGTGTGTCTATACAGTGCCCCTTCTATATCAATGGACCCCCTTGCCAGAGTTCACGATATACTGCAATCGAGCGACTTTTTTTGAAAAATTCACGTAATTGTTCCTGACCCCCACCCCCACCCACCCAAAGTGTATAAAAGTACAAAATTTATCATTTAGAAACATAAAATGACCATTTGGATACATATGTATTAGTATGTGTCTTCATATTCAAAAGGCCATGTCAGCTCCTATATAAGCACAAACCTCCTGGTACATGCATTATCTTTTGTCATCAGAAAGCACCATATCTTGCTAGAATAAAAATATACTTGGCTTGAAATGAAAGTTATTTTCCTGTGAAAAATGAAGGATTTTGTGTTTTGCGTATTATCCTGACATGTCCACCTGTAGGTACTGCAAAGCCTTCAATGTCACACATATTTCCTACCATTGTAATACCTTTATTTTGGGATAAAGGCCCCATGTTTTGACTTACACATCAATTTAAATGATAAAACTGTTGTTTTATTTAGTATGTCACACTGTCAATCTGTGTGTCTATACAGTGCCCCTTCTATATCAATGGACCCCCTTGCCAGAGTTCACGATATACTGCAATCGAGCGACTTTTTTTGAAAAATTCACGTAATTGTTCCTGACCCCCACCCCCACCCACCCAAAGTGTATAAAAGTACAAAATTTATCATTTAGAAACATAAAATGACCATTTGGATACATATGTATTAGTATGTGTCTTCATATTCAAAAGGCCATGTCAGCTCCTATATAAGCACAAACCTCCTGGTACATGCATTATCTTTTGTCATCAGAAAGCACCATATCTTGCTAGAATAAAAATATACTTGGCTTGAAATGAAAGTTATTTTCCTGTGAAAAATGAAGGATTTTGTGTTTTGCGTATTATCCTGACATGTCCACCTGTAGGTACTGCAAAGCCTTCAATGTCACACATATTTCCTACCATTGTAATACCTTTATTTTGGGATAAAGGCCCCATGTTTTGACTTACACATCAATTTAAATGATAAAACTGTTGTTTTATTTAGTATGTCACACTGTCAATCTGTGTGTCTATACAGTGCCCCTTCTATATCAATGGACCCCCTTGCCAGAGTTCACGATATACTGCAATCGAGCGACTTTTTTTGAAAAATTCACGTAATTGTTCCTGACCCCCACCCCCACCCACCCAAAGTGTATAAAAGTACAAAATTTATCATTTAGAAACATAAAATGACCATTTGGATACATATGTATTAGTATGTGTCTTCATATTCAAAAGGCCATGTCAGCTCCTATATAAGCACAAACCTCCTGGTACATGCATTATCTTTTGTCATCAGAAAGCACCATATCTTGCTAGAATAAAAATATACTTGGCTTGAAATGAAAGTTATTTTCCTGTGAAAAATGAAGGATTTTGTGTTTTGCGTATTATCCTGACATGTCCACCTGTAGGTACTGCAAAGCCTTCAATGTCACACATATTTCCTACCATTGTAATACCTTTATTTTGGGATAAAGGCCCCATGTTTTGACTTACACATCAATTTAAATGATAAAACTGTTGTTTTATTTAGTATGTCACACTGTCAATCTGTGTGTCTATACAGTGCCCCTTCTATATCAATGGACCCCCTTGCCAGAGTTCACGATATACTGCAATCGAGCGACTTTTTTTGAAAAATTCACGTAATTGTTCCTGACCCCCACCCCCACCCACCCAAAGTGTATAAAAGTACAAAATTTATCATTTAGAAACATAAAATGACCATTTGGATACATATGTATTAGTATGTGTCTTCATATTCAAAAGGCCATGTCAGCTCCTATATAAGCACAAACCTCCTGGTACATGCATTATCTTTTGTCATCAGAAAGCACCATATCTTGCTAGAATAAAAATATACTTGGCTTGAAATGAAAGTTATTTTCCTGTGAAAAATGAAGGATTTTGTGTTTTGCGTATTATCCTGACATGTCCACCTGTAGGTACTGCAAAGCCTTCAATGTCACACATATTTCCTACCATTGTAATACCTTTATTTTGGGATAAAGGCCCCATGTTTTGACTTACACATCAATTTAAATGATAAAACTGTTGTTTTATTTAGTATGTCACACTGTCAATCTGTGTGTCTATACAGTGCCCCTTCTATATCAATGGACCCCCTTGCCAGAGTTCACGATATACTGCAATCGAGCGACTTTTTTTGAAAAATTCACGTAATTGTTCCTGACCCCCACCCCCACCCACCCAAAGTGTATAAAAGTACAAAATTTATCATTTAGAAACATAAAATGACCATTTGGATACATATGTATTAGTATGTGTCTTCATATTCAAAAGGCCATGTCAGCTCCTATATAAGCACAAACCTCCTGGTACATGCATTATCTTTTGTCATCAGAAAGCACCATATCTTGCTAGAATAAAAATATACTTGGCTTGAAATGAAAGTTATTTTCCTGTGAAAAATGAAGGATTTTGTGTTTTGCGTATTATCCTGACATGTCCACCTGTAGGTACTGCAAAGCCTTCAATGTCACACATATTTCCTACCATTGTAATACCTTTATTTTGGGATAAAGGCCCCATGTTTTGACTTACACATCAATTTAAATGATAAAACTGTTGTTTTATTTAGTATGTCACACTGTCAATCTGTGTGTCTATACAGTGCCCCTTCTATATCAATGGACCCCCTTGCCAGAGTTCACGATATACTGCAATCGAGCGACTTTTTTTGAAAAATTCACGTAATTGTTCCTGACCCCCACCCCCACCCACCCAAAGTGTATAAAAGTACAAAATTTATCATTTAGAAACATAAAATGACCATTTGGATACATATGTATTAGTATGTGTCTTCATATTCAAAAGGCCATGTCAGCTCCTTTAGGTCTTGGACCAGTAAATCAAACCTAATAGAGTTACATGTTAAATTGGCTATATTTGTCAGCTTGTCTCGGACATTTAAAAGTTTCGTTGACACTATACCTGTTATTTTTCTGAAAGTTTACTTCAATGACACTTACATTATCAATAGAAAATGGGGTCAAAACCGATTAACTTTTTTGCTACTCGCGCATTTGTTTATGCTTACCTCCATAGCTACAGTTCCGAAGCAAACCTTAGTGAAATATTAACCCAACAAGATTTCGAGTTCAAGGATTAAATGTTGAAGTGACACCCTTCCCAAATCCACAGATAATCAGGCATATTTATTCCCTTTATATGACAAGAAATGGATCAGAGTGTCTCTGCTTCCTAATTTTTAATAGCCTGTTACCTGAGGTGCTGTATTCATTGCGTGACTGAAAGTTCTGACACAGCTGCACCCGCAGCGTATTTACTGGTCCAAGACCTATATAAGCACAAACCTCCTGGTACATGCATTATCTTTTGTCATCAGAAAGCACCATATCTTGCTAGAATAAAAATATACTTGGCTTGAAATGAAAGTTATTTTCCTGTGAAAAATGAAGGATTTTGTGTTTTGCGTATTATCCTGACATGTCCACCTGTAGGTACTGCAAAGCCTTCAATGTCACACATATTTCCTACCATTGTAATACCTTTATTTTGGGATAAAGGCCCCATGTTTTGACTTACACATCAATTTAAATGATAAAACTGTTGTTTTATTTAGTATGTCACACTGTCAATCTGTGTGTCTATACAGTGCCCCTTCTATATCAATGGACCCCCTTGCCAGAGTTCACGATATACTGCAATCGAGCGACTTTTTTTGAAAAATTCACGTAATTGTTCCTGACCCCCACCCCCACCCACCCAAAGTGTATAAAAGTACAAAATTTATCATTTAGAAACATAAAATGACCATTTGGATACATATGTATTAGTATGTGTCTTCATATTCAAAAGGCCATGTCAGCTCCTATATAAGCACAAACCTCCTGGTACATGCATTATCTTTTGTCATCAGAAAGCACCATATCTTGCTAGAATAAAAATATACTTGGCTTGAAATGAAAGTTATTTTCCTGTGAAAAATGAAGGATTTTGTGTTTTGCGTATTATCCTGACATGTCCACCTGTAGGTACTGCAAAGCCTTCAATGTCACACATATTTCCTACCATTGTAATACCTTTATTTTGGGATAAAGGCCCCATGTTTTGACTTACACATCAATTTAAATGATAAAACTGTTGTTTTATTTAGTATGTCACACTGTCAATCTGTGTGTCTATACAGTGCCCCTTCTATATCAATGGACCCCCTTGCCAGAGTTCACGATATACTGCAATCGAGCGACTTTTTTTGAAAAATTCACGTAATTGTTCCTGACCCCCACCCCCACCCACCCAAAGTGTATAAAAGTACAAAATTTATCATTTAGAAACATAAAATGACCATTTGGATACATATGTATTAGTATGTGTCTTCATATTCAAAAGGCCATGTCAGCTCCTATATAAGCACAAACCTCCTGGTACATGCATTATCTTTTGTCATCAGAAAGCACCATATCTTGCTAGAATAAAAATATACTTGGCTTGAAATGAAAGTTATTTTCCTGTGAAAAATGAAGGATTTTGTGTTTTGCGTATTATCCTGACATGTCCACCTGTAGGTACTGCAAAGCCTTCAATGTCACACATATTTCCTACCATTGTAATACCTTTATTTTGGGATAAAGGCCCCATGTTTTGACTTACACATCAATTTAAATGATAAAACTGTTGTTTTATTTAGTATGTCACACTGTCAATCTGTGTGTCTATACAGTGCCCCTTCTATATCAATGGACCCCCTTGCCAGAGTTCACGATATACTGCAATCGAGCGACTTTTTTTGAAAAATTCACGTAATTGTTCCTGACCCCCACCCCCACCCACCCAAAGTGTATAAAAGTACAAAATTTATCATTTAGAAACATAAAATGACCATTTGGATACATATGTATTAGTATGTGTCTTCATATTCAAAAGGCCATGTCAGCTCCTTTAGGTCTTGGACCAGTAAATCAAACCTAATAGAGTTACATGTTAAATTGGCTATATTTGTCAGCTTGTCTCGGACATTTAAAAGTTTCGTTGACACTATACCTGTTATTTTTCTGAAAGTTTACTTCAATGACACTTACATTATCAATAGAAAATGGGGTCAAAACCGATTAACTTTTTTGCTACTCGCGCATTTGTTTATGCTTACCTCCATAGCTACAGTTCCGAAGCAAACCTTAGTGAAATATTAACCCAACAAGATTTCGAGTTCAAGGATTAAATGTTGAAGTGACACCCTTCCCAAATCCACAGATAATCAGGCATATTTATTCCCTTTATATGACAAGAAATGGATCAGAGTGTCTCTGCTTCCTAATTTTTAATAGCCTGTTACCTGAGGTGCTGTATTCATTGCGTGACTGAAAGTTCTGACACAGCTGCACCCGCAGCGTATTTACTGGTCCAAGACCTATATAAGCACAAACCTCCTGGTACATGCATTATCTTTTGTCATCAGAAAGCACCATATCTTGCTAGAATAAAAATATACTTGGCTTGAAATGAAAGTTATTTTCCTGTGAAAAATGAAGGATTTTGTGTTTTGCGTATTATCCTGACATGTCCACCTGTAGGTACTGCAAAGCCTTCAATGTCACACATATTTCCTACCATTGTAATACCTTTATTTTGGGATAAAGGCCCCATGTTTTGACTTACACATCAATTTAAATGATAAAACTGTTGTTTTATTTAGTATGTCACACTGTCAATCTGTGTGTCTATACAGTGCCCCTTCTATATCAATGGACCCCCTTGCCAGAGTTCACGATATACTGCAATCGAGCGACTTTTTTTGAAAAATTCACGTAATTGTTCCTGACCCCCACCCCCACCCACCCAAAGTGTATAAAAGTACAAAATTTATCATTTAGAAACATAAAATGACCATTTGGATACATATGTATTAGTATGTGTCTTCATATTCAAAAGGCCATGTCAGCTCCTATATAAGCACAAACCTCCTGGTACATGCATTATCTTTTGTCATCAGAAAGCACCATATCTTGCTAGAATAAAAATATACTTGGCTTGAAATGAAAGTTATTTTCCTGTGAAAAATGAAGGATTTTGTGTTTTGCGTATTATCCTGACATGTCCACCTGTAGGTACTGCAAAGCCTTCAATGTCACACATATTTCCTACCATTGTAATACCTTTATTTTGGGATAAAGGCCCCATGTTTTGACTTACACATCAATTTAAATGATAAAACTGTTGTTTTATTTAGTATGTCACACTGTCAATCTGTGTGTCTATACAGTGCCCCTTCTATATCAATGGACCCCCTTGCCAGAGTTCACGATATACTGCAATCGAGCGACTTTTTTTGAAAAATTCACGTAATTGTTCCTGACCCCCACCCCCACCCACCCAAAGTGTATAAAAGTACAAAATTTATCATTTAGAAACATAAAATGACCATTTGGATACATATGTATTAGTATGTGTCTTCATATTCAAAAGGCCATGTCAGCTCCTATATAAGCACAAACCTCCTGGTACATGCATTATCTTTTGTCATCAGAAAGCACCATATCTTGCTAGAATAAAAATATACTTGGCTTGAAATGAAAGTTATTTTCCTGTGAAAAATGAAGGATTTTGTGTTTTGCGTATTATCCTGACATGTCCACCTGTAGGTACTGCAAAGCCTTCAATGTCACACATATTTCCTACCATTGTAATACCTTTATTTTGGGATAAAGGCCCCATGTTTTGACTTACACATCAATTTAAATGATAAAACTGTTGTTTTATTTAGTATGTCACACTGTCAATCTGTGTGTCTATACAGTGCCCCTTCTATATCAATGGACCCCCTTGCCAGAGTTCACGATATACTGCAATCGAGCGACTTTTTTTGAAAAATTCACGTAATTGTTCCTGACCCCCACCCCCACCCACCCAAAGTGTATAAAAGTACAAAATTTATCATTTAGAAACATAAAATGACCATTTGGATACATATGTATTAGTATGTGTCTTCATATTCAAAAGGCCATGTCAGCTCCTATATAAGCACAAACCTCCTGGTACATGCATTATCTTTTGTCATCAGAAAGCACCATATCTTGCTAGAATAAAAATATACTTGGCTTGAAATGAAAGTTATTTTCCTGTGAAAAATGAAGGATTTTGTGTTTTGCGTATTATCCTGACATGTCCACCTGTAGGTACTGCAAAGCCTTCAATGTCACACATATTTCCTACCATTGTAATACCTTTATTTTGGGATAAAGGCCCCATGTTTTGACTTACACATCAATTTAAATGATAAAACTGTTGTTTTATTTAGTATGTCACACTGTCAATCTGTGTGTCTATACAGTGCCCCTTCTATATCAATGGACCCCCTTGCCAGAGTTCACGATATACTGCAATCGAGCGACTTTTTTTGAAAAATTCACGTAATTGTTCCTGACCCCCACCCCCACCCACCCAAAGTGTATAAAAGTACAAAATTTATCATTTAGAAACATAAAATGACCATTTGGATACATATGTATTAGTATGTGTCTTCATATTCAAAAGGCCATGTCAGCTCCTTTAGGTCTTGGACCAGTAAATCAAACCTAATAGAGTTACATGTTAAATTGGCTATATTTGTCAGCTTGTCTCGGACATTTAAAAGTTTCGTTGACACTATACCTGTTATTTTTCTGAAAGTTTACTTCAATGACACTTACATTATCAATAGAAAATGGGGTCAAAACCGATTAACTTTTTTGCTACTCGCGCATTTGTTTATGCTTACCTCCATAGCTACAGTTCCGAAGCAAACCTTAGTGAAATATTAACCCAACAAGATTTCGAGTTCAAGGATTAAATGTTGAAGTGACACCCTTCCCAAATCCACAGATAATCAGGCATATTTATTCCCTTTATATGACAAGAAATGGATCAGAGTGTCTCTGCTTCCTAATTTTTAATAGCCTGTTACCTGAGGTGCTGTATTCATTGCGTGACTGAAAGTTCTGACACAGCTGCACCCGCAGCGTATTTACTGGTCCAAGACCTATATAAGCACAAACCTCCTGGTACATGCATTATCTTTTGTCATCAGAAAGCACCATATCTTGCTAGAATAAAAATATACTTGGCTTGAAATGAAAGTTATTTTCCTGTGAAAAATGAAGGATTTTGTGTTTTGCGTATTATCCTGACATGTCCACCTGTAGGTACTGCAAAGCCTTCAATGTCACACATATTTCCTACCATTGTAATACCTTTATTTTGGGATAAAGGCCCCATGTTTTGACTTACACATCAATTTAAATGATAAAACTGTTGTTTTATTTAGTATGTCACACTGTCAATCTGTGTGTCTATACAGTGCCCCTTCTATATCAATGGACCCCCTTGCCAGAGTTCACGATATACTGCAATCGAGCGACTTTTTTTGAAAAATTCACGTAATTGTTCCTGACCCCCACCCCCACCCACCCAAAGTGTATAAAAGTACAAAATTTATCATTTAGAAACATAAAATGACCATTTGGATACATATGTATTAGTATGTGTCTTCATATTCAAAAGGCCATGTCAGCTCCTATATAAGCACAAACCTCCTGGTACATGCATTATCTTTTGTCATCAGAAAGCACCATATCTTGCTAGAATAAAAATATACTTGGCTTGAAATGAAAGTTATTTTCCTGTGAAAAATGAAGGATTTTGTGTTTTGCGTATTATCCTGACATGTCCACCTGTAGGTACTGCAAAGCCTTCAATGTCACACATATTTCCTACCATTGTAATACCTTTATTTTGGGATAAAGGCCCCATGTTTTGACTTACACATCAATTTAAATGATAAAACTGTTGTTTTATTTAGTATGTCACACTGTCAATCTGTGTGTCTATACAGTGCCCCTTCTATATCAATGGACCCCCTTGCCAGAGTTCACGATATACTGCAATCGAGCGACTTTTTTTGAAAAATTCACGTAATTGTTCCTGACCCCCACCCCCACCCACCCAAAGTGTATAAAAGTACAAAATTTATCATTTAGAAACATAAAATGACCATTTGGATACATATGTATTAGTATGTGTCTTCATATTCAAAAGGCCATGTCAGCTCCTATATAAGCACAAACCTCCTGGTACATGCATTATCTTTTGTCATCAGAAAGCACCATATCTTGCTAGAATAAAAATATACTTGGCTTGAAATGAAAGTTATTTTCCTGTGAAAAATGAAGGATTTTGTGTTTTGCGTATTATCCTGACATGTCCACCTGTAGGTACTGCAAAGCCTTCAATGTCACACATATTTCCTACCATTGTAATACCTTTATTTTGGGATAAAGGCCCCATGTTTTGACTTACACATCAATTTAAATGATAAAACTGTTGTTTTATTTAGTATGTCACACTGTCAATCTGTGTGTCTATACAGTGCCCCTTCTATATCAATGGACCCCCTTGCCAGAGTTCACGATATACTGCAATCGAGCGACTTTTTTTGAAAAATTCACGTAATTGTTCCTGACCCCCACCCCCACCCACCCAAAGTGTATAAAAGTACAAAATTTATCATTTAGAAACATAAAATGACCATTTGGATACATATGTATTAGTATGTGTCTTCATATTCAAAAGGCCATGTCAGCTCCTTTAGGTCTTGGACCAGTAAATCAAACCTAATAGAGTTACATGTTAAATTGGCTATATTTGTCAGCTTGTCTCGGACATTTAAAAGTTTCGTTGACACTATACCTGTTATTTTTCTGAAAGTTTACTTCAATGACACTTACATTATCAATAGAAAATGGGGTCAAAACCGATTAACTTTTTTGCTACTCGCGCATTTGTTTATGCTTACCTCCATAGCTACAGTTCCGAAGCAAACCTTAGTGAAATATTAACCCAACAAGATTTCGAGTTCAAGGATTAAATGTTGAAGTGACACCCTTCCCAAATCCACAGATAATCAGGCATATTTATTCCCTTTATATGACAAGAAATGGATCAGAGTGTCTCTGCTTCCTAATTTTTAATAGCCTGTTACCTGAGGTGCTGTATTCATTGCGTGACTGAAAGTTCTGACACAGCTGCACCCGCAGCGTATTTACTGGTCCAAGACCTATATAAGCACAAACCTCCTGGTACATGCATTATCTTTTGTCATCAGAAAGCACCATATCTTGCTAGAATAAAAATATACTTGGCTTGAAATGAAAGTTATTTTCCTGTGAAAAATGAAGGATTTTGTGTTTTGCGTATTATCCTGACATGTCCACCTGTAGGTACTGCAAAGCCTTCAATGTCACACATATTTCCTACCATTGTAATACCTTTATTTTGGGATAAAGGCCCCATGTTTTGACTTACACATCAATTTAAATGATAAAACTGTTGTTTTATTTAGTATGTCACACTGTCAATCTGTGTGTCTATACAGTGCCCCTTCTATATCAATGGACCCCCTTGCCAGAGTTCACGATATACTGCAATCGAGCGACTTTTTTTGAAAAATTCACGTAATTGTTCCTGACCCCCACCCCCACCCACCCAAAGTGTATAAAAGTACAAAATTTATCATTTAGAAACATAAAATGACCATTTGGATACATATGTATTAGTATGTGTCTTCATATTCAAAAGGCCATGTCAGCTCCTATATAAGCACAAACCTCCTGGTACATGCATTATCTTTTGTCATCAGAAAGCACCATATCTTGCTAGAATAAAAATATACTTGGCTTGAAATGAAAGTTATTTTCCTGTGAAAAATGAAGGATTTTGTGTTTTGCGTATTATCCTGACATGTCCACCTGTAGGTACTGCAAAGCCTTCAATGTCACACATATTTCCTACCATTGTAATACCTTTATTTTGGGATAAAGGCCCCATGTTTTGACTTACACATCAATTTAAATGATAAAACTGTTGTTTTATTTAGTATGTCACACTGTCAATCTGTGTGTCTATACAGTGCCCCTTCTATATCAATGGACCCCCTTGCCAGAGTTCACGATATACTGCAATCGAGCGACTTTTTTTGAAAAATTCACGTAATTGTTCCTGACCCCCACCCCCACCCACCCAAAGTGTATAAAAGTACAAAATTTATCATTTAGAAACATAAAATGACCATTTGGATACATATGTATTAGTATGTGTCTTCATATTCAAAAGGCCATGTCAGCTCCTATATAAGCACAAACCTCCTGGTACATGCATTATCTTTTGTCATCAGAAAGCACCATATCTTGCTAGAATAAAAATATACTTGGCTTGAAATGAAAGTTATTTTCCTGTGAAAAATGAAGGATTTTGTGTTTTGCGTATTATCCTGACATGTCCACCTGTAGGTACTGCAAAGCCTTCAATGTCACACATATTTCCTACCATTGTAATACCTTTATTTTGGGATAAAGGCCCCATGTTTTGACTTACACATCAATTTAAATGATAAAACTGTTGTTTTATTTAGTATGTCACACTGTCAATCTGTGTGTCTATACAGTGCCCCTTCTATATCAATGGACCCCCTTGCCAGAGTTCACGATATACTGCAATCGAGCGACTTTTTTTGAAAAATTCACGTAATTGTTCCTGACCCCCACCCCCACCCACCCAAAGTGTATAAAAGTACAAAATTTATCATTTAGAAACATAAAATGACCATTTGGATACATATGTATTAGTATGTGTCTTCATATTCAAAAGGCCATGTCAGCTCCTTTAGGTCTTGGACCAGTAAATCAAACCTAATAGAGTTACATGTTAAATTGGCTATATTTGTCAGCTTGTCTCGGACATTTAAAAGTTTCGTTGACACTATACCTGTTATTTTTCTGAAAGTTTACTTCAATGACACTTACATTATCAATAGAAAATGGGGTCAAAACCGATTAACTTTTTTGCTACTCGCGCATTTGTTTATGCTTACCTCCATAGCTACAGTTCCGAAGCAAACCTTAGTGAAATATTAACCCAACAAGATTTCGAGTTCAAGGATTAAATGTTGAAGTGACACCCTTCCCAAATCCACAGATAATCAGGCATATTTATTCCCTTTATATGACAAGAAATGGATCAGAGTGTCTCTGCTTCCTAATTTTTAATAGCCTGTTACCTGAGGTGCTGTATTCATTGCGTGACTGAAAGTTCTGACACAGCTGCACCCGCAGCGTATTTACTGGTCCAAGACCTATATAAGCACAAACCTCCTGGTACATGCATTATCTTTTGTCATCAGAAAGCACCATATCTTGCTAGAATAAAAATATACTTGGCTTGAAATGAAAGTTATTTTCCTGTGAAAAATGAAGGATTTTGTGTTTTGCGTATTATCCTGACATGTCCACCTGTAGGTACTGCAAAGCCTTCAATGTCACACATATTTCCTACCATTGTAATACCTTTATTTTGGGATAAAGGCCCCATGTTTTGACTTACACATCAATTTAAATGATAAAACTGTTGTTTTATTTAGTATGTCACACTGTCAATCTGTGTGTCTATACAGTGCCCCTTCTATATCAATGGACCCCCTTGCCAGAGTTCACGATATACTGCAATCGAGCGACTTTTTTTGAAAAATTCACGTAATTGTTCCTGACCCCCACCCCCACCCACCCAAAGTGTATAAAAGTACAAAATTTATCATTTAGAAACATAAAATGACCATTTGGATACATATGTATTAGTATGTGTCTTCATATTCAAAAGGCCATGTCAGCTCCTATATAAGCACAAACCTCCTGGTACATGCATTATCTTTTGTCATCAGAAAGCACCATATCTTGCTAGAATAAAAATATACTTGGCTTGAAATGAAAGTTATTTTCCTGTGAAAAATGAAGGATTTTGTGTTTTGCGTATTATCCTGACATGTCCACCTGTAGGTACTGCAAAGCCTTCAATGTCACACATATTTCCTACCATTGTAATACCTTTATTTTGGGATAAAGGCCCCATGTTTTGACTTACACATCAATTTAAATGATAAAACTGTTGTTTTATTTAGTATGTCACACTGTCAATCTGTGTGTCTATACAGTGCCCCTTCTATATCAATGGACCCCCTTGCCAGAGTTCACGATATACTGCAATCGAGCGACTTTTTTTGAAAAATTCACGTAATTGTTCCTGACCCCCACCCCCACCCACCCAAAGTGTATAAAAGTACAAAATTTATCATTTAGAAACATAAAATGACCATTTGGATACATATGTATTAGTATGTGTCTTCATATTCAAAAGGCCATGTCAGCTCCTATATAAGCACAAACCTCCTGGTACATGCATTATCTTTTGTCATCAGAAAGCACCATATCTTGCTAGAATAAAAATATACTTGGCTTGAAATGAAAGTTATTTTCCTGTGAAAAATGAAGGATTTTGTGTTTTGCGTATTATCCTGACATGTCCACCTGTAGGTACTGCAAAGCCTTCAATGTCACACATATTTCCTACCATTGTAATACCTTTATTTTGGGATAAAGGCCCCATGTTTTGACTTACACATCAATTTAAATGATAAAACTGTTGTTTTATTTAGTATGTCACACTGTCAATCTGTGTGTCTATACAGTGCCCCTTCTATATCAATGGACCCCCTTGCCAGAGTTCACGATATACTGCAATCGAGCGACTTTTTTTGAAAAATTCACGTAATTGTTCCTGACCCCCACCCCCACCCACCCAAAGTGTATAAAAGTACAAAATTTATCATTTAGAAACATAAAATGACCATTTGGATACATATGTATTAGTATGTGTCTTCATATTCAAAAGGCCATGTCAGCTCCTTTAGGTCTTGGACCAGTAAATCAAACCTAATAGAGTTACATGTTAAATTGGCTATATTTGTCAGCTTGTCTCGGACATTTAAAAGTTTCGTTGACACTATACCTGTTATTTTTCTGAAAGTTTACTTCAATGACACTTACATTATCAATAGAAAATGGGGTCAAAACCGATTAACTTTTTTGCTACTCGCGCATTTGTTTATGCTTACCTCCATAGCTACAGTTCCGAAGCAAACCTTAGTGAAATATTAACCCAACAAGATTTCGAGTTCAAGGATTAAATGTTGAAGTGACACCCTTCCCAAATCCACAGATAATCAGGCATATTTATTCCCTTTATATGACAAGAAATGGATCAGAGTGTCTCTGCTTCCTAATTTTTAATAGCCTGTTACCTGAGGTGCTGTATTCATTGCGTGACTGAAAGTTCTGACACAGCTGCACCCGCAGCGTATTTACTGGTCCAAGACCTATATAAGCACAAACCTCCTGGTACATGCATTATCTTTTGTCATCAGAAAGCACCATATCTTGCTAGAATAAAAATATACTTGGCTTGAAATGAAAGTTATTTTCCTGTGAAAAATGAAGGATTTTGTGTTTTGCGTATTATCCTGACATGTCCACCTGTAGGTACTGCAAAGCCTTCAATGTCACACATATTTCCTACCATTGTAATACCTTTATTTTGGGATAAAGGCCCCATGTTTTGACTTACACATCAATTTAAATGATAAAACTGTTGTTTTATTTAGTATGTCACACTGTCAATCTGTGTGTCTATACAGTGCCCCTTCTATATCAATGGACCCCCTTGCCAGAGTTCACGATATACTGCAATCGAGCGACTTTTTTTGAAAAATTCACGTAATTGTTCCTGACCCCCACCCCCACCCACCCAAAGTGTATAAAAGTACAAAATTTATCATTTAGAAACATAAAATGACCATTTGGATACATATGTATTAGTATGTGTCTTCATATTCAAAAGGCCATGTCAGCTCCTATATAAGCACAAACCTCCTGGTACATGCATTATCTTTTGTCATCAGAAAGCACCATATCTTGCTAGAATAAAAATATACTTGGCTTGAAATGAAAGTTATTTTCCTGTGAAAAATGAAGGATTTTGTGTTTTGCGTATTATCCTGACATGTCCACCTGTAGGTACTGCAAAGCCTTCAATGTCACACATATTTCCTACCATTGTAATACCTTTATTTTGGGATAAAGGCCCCATGTTTTGACTTACACATCAATTTAAATGATAAAACTGTTGTTTTATTTAGTATGTCACACTGTCAATCTGTGTGTCTATACAGTGCCCCTTCTATATCAATGGACCCCCTTGCCAGAGTTCACGATATACTGCAATCGAGCGACTTTTTTTGAAAAATTCACGTAATTGTTCCTGACCCCCACCCCCACCCACCCAAAGTGTATAAAAGTACAAAATTTATCATTTAGAAACATAAAATGACCATTTGGATACATATGTATTAGTATGTGTCTTCATATTCAAAAGGCCATGTCAGCTCCTATATAAGCACAAACCTCCTGGTACATGCATTATCTTTTGTCATCAGAAAGCACCATATCTTGCTAGAATAAAAATATACTTGGCTTGAAATGAAAGTTATTTTCCTGTGAAAAATGAAGGATTTTGTGTTTTGCGTATTATCCTGACATGTCCACCTGTAGGTACTGCAAAGCCTTCAATGTCACACATATTTCCTACCATTGTAATACCTTTATTTTGGGATAAAGGCCCCATGTTTTGACTTACACATCAATTTAAATGATAAAACTGTTGTTTTATTTAGTATGTCACACTGTCAATCTGTGTGTCTATACAGTGCCCCTTCTATATCAATGGACCCCCTTGCCAGAGTTCACGATATACTGCAATCGAGCGACTTTTTTTGAAAAATTCACGTAATTGTTCCTGACCCCCACCCCCACCCACCCAAAGTGTATAAAAGTACAAAATTTATCATTTAGAAACATAAAATGACCATTTGGATACATATGTATTAGTATGTGTCTTCATATTCAAAAGGCCATGTCAGCTCCTTTAGGTCTTGGACCAGTAAATCAAACCTAATAGAGTTACATGTTAAATTGGCTATATTTGTCAGCTTGTCTCGGACATTTAAAAGTTTCGTTGACACTATACCTGTTATTTTTCTGAAAGTTTACTTCAATGACACTTACATTATCAATAGAAAATGGGGTCAAAACCGATTAACTTTTTTGCTACTCGCGCATTTGTTTATGCTTACCTCCATAGCTACAGTTCCGAAGCAAACCTTAGTGAAATATTAACCCAACAAGATTTCGAGTTCAAGGATTAAATGTTGAAGTGACACCCTTCCCAAATCCACAGATAATCAGGCATATTTATTCCCTTTATATGACAAGAAATGGATCAGAGTGTCTCTGCTTCCTAATTTTTAATAGCCTGTTACCTGAGGTGCTGTATTCATTGCGTGACTGAAAGTTCTGACACAGCTGCACCCGCAGCGTATTTACTGGTCCAAGACCTATATAAGCACAAACCTCCTGGTACATGCATTATCTTTTGTCATCAGAAAGCACCATATCTTGCTAGAATAAAAATATACTTGGCTTGAAATGAAAGTTATTTTCCTGTGAAAAATGAAGGATTTTGTGTTTTGCGTATTATCCTGACATGTCCACCTGTAGGTACTGCAAAGCCTTCAATGTCACACATATTTCCTACCATTGTAATACCTTTATTTTGGGATAAAGGCCCCATGTTTTGACTTACACATCAATTTAAATGATAAAACTGTTGTTTTATTTAGTATGTCACACTGTCAATCTGTGTGTCTATACAGTGCCCCTTCTATATCAATGGACCCCCTTGCCAGAGTTCACGATATACTGCAATCGAGCGACTTTTTTTGAAAAATTCACGTAATTGTTCCTGACCCCCACCCCCACCCACCCAAAGTGTATAAAAGTACAAAATTTATCATTTAGAAACATAAAATGACCATTTGGATACATATGTATTAGTATGTGTCTTCATATTCAAAAGGCCATGTCAGCTCCTATATAAGCACAAACCTCCTGGTACATGCATTATCTTTTGTCATCAGAAAGCACCATATCTTGCTAGAATAAAAATATACTTGGCTTGAAATGAAAGTTATTTTCCTGTGAAAAATGAAGGATTTTGTGTTTTGCGTATTATCCTGACATGTCCACCTGTAGGTACTGCAAAGCCTTCAATGTCACACATATTTCCTACCATTGTAATACCTTTATTTTGGGATAAAGGCCCCATGTTTTGACTTACACATCAATTTAAATGATAAAACTGTTGTTTTATTTAGTATGTCACACTGTCAATCTGTGTGTCTATACAGTGCCCCTTCTATATCAATGGACCCCCTTGCCAGAGTTCACGATATACTGCAATCGAGCGACTTTTTTTGAAAAATTCACGTAATTGTTCCTGACCCCCACCCCCACCCACCCAAAGTGTATAAAAGTACAAAATTTATCATTTAGAAACATAAAATGACCATTTGGATACATATGTATTAGTATGTGTCTTCATATTCAAAAGGCCATGTCAGCTCCTATATAAGCACAAACCTCCTGGTACATGCATTATCTTTTGTCATCAGAAAGCACCATATCTTGCTAGAATAAAAATATACTTGGCTTGAAATGAAAGTTATTTTCCTGTGAAAAATGAAGGATTTTGTGTTTTGCGTATTATCCTGACATGTCCACCTGTAGGTACTGCAAAGCCTTCAATGTCACACATATTTCCTACCATTGTAATACCTTTATTTTGGGATAAAGGCCCCATGTTTTGACTTACACATCAATTTAAATGATAAAACTGTTGTTTTATTTAGTATGTCACACTGTCAATCTGTGTGTCTATACAGTGCCCCTTCTATATCAATGGACCCCCTTGCCAGAGTTCACGATATACTGCAATCGAGCGACTTTTTTTGAAAAATTCACGTAATTGTTCCTGACCCCCACCCCCACCCACCCAAAGTGTATAAAAGTACAAAATTTATCATTTAGAAACATAAAATGACCATTTGGATACATATGTATTAGTATGTGTCTTCATATTCAAAAGGCCATGTCAGCTCCTATATAAGCACAAACCTCCTGGTACATGCATTATCTTTTGTCATCAGAAAGCACCATATCTTGCTAGAATAAAAATATACTTGGCTTGAAATGAAAGTTATTTTCCTGTGAAAAATGAAGGATTTTGTGTTTTGCGTATTATCCTGACATGTCCACCTGTAGGTACTGCAAAGCCTTCAATGTCACACATATTTCCTACCATTGTAATACCTTTATTTTGGGATAAAGGCCCCATGTTTTGACTTACACATCAATTTAAATGATAAAACTGTTGTTTTATTTAGTATGTCACACTGTCAATCTGTGTGTCTATACAGTGCCCCTTCTATATCAATGGACCCCCTTGCCAGAGTTCACGATATACTGCAATCGAGCGACTTTTTTTGAAAAATTCACGTAATTGTTCCTGACCCCCACCCCCACCCACCCAAAGTGTATAAAAGTACAAAATTTATCATTTAGAAACATAAAATGACCATTTGGATACATATGTATTAGTATGTGTCTTCATATTCAAAAGGCCATGTCAGCTCCTTTAGGTCTTGGACCAGTAAATCAAACCTAATAGAGTTACATGTTAAATTGGCTATATTTGTCAGCTTGTCTCGGACATTTAAAAGTTTCGTTGACACTATACCTGTTATTTTTCTGAAAGTTTACTTCAATGACACTTACATTATCAATAGAAAATGGGGTCAAAACCGATTAACTTTTTTGCTACTCGCGCATTTGTTTATGCTTACCTCCATAGCTACAGTTCCGAAGCAAACCTTAGTGAAATATTAACCCAACAAGATTTCGAGTTCAAGGATTAAATGTTGAAGTGACACCCTTCCCAAATCCACAGATAATCAGGCATATTTATTCCCTTTATATGACAAGAAATGGATCAGAGTGTCTCTGCTTCCTAATTTTTAATAGCCTGTTACCTGAGGTGCTGTATTCATTGCGTGACTGAAAGTTCTGACACAGCTGCACCCGCAGCGTATTTACTGGTCCAAGACCTATATAAGCACAAACCTCCTGGTACATGCATTATCTTTTGTCATCAGAAAGCACCATATCTTGCTAGAATAAAAATATACTTGGCTTGAAATGAAAGTTATTTTCCTGTGAAAAATGAAGGATTTTGTGTTTTGCGTATTATCCTGACATGTCCACCTGTAGGTACTGCAAAGCCTTCAATGTCACACATATTTCCTACCATTGTAATACCTTTATTTTGGGATAAAGGCCCCATGTTTTGACTTACACATCAATTTAAATGATAAAACTGTTGTTTTATTTAGTATGTCACACTGTCAATCTGTGTGTCTATACAGTGCCCCTTCTATATCAATGGACCCCCTTGCCAGAGTTCACGATATACTGCAATCGAGCGACTTTTTTTGAAAAATTCACGTAATTGTTCCTGACCCCCACCCCCACCCACCCAAAGTGTATAAAAGTACAAAATTTATCATTTAGAAACATAAAATGACCATTTGGATACATATGTATTAGTATGTGTCTTCATATTCAAAAGGCCATGTCAGCTCCTATATAAGCACAAACCTCCTGGTACATGCATTATCTTTTGTCATCAGAAAGCACCATATCTTGCTAGAATAAAAATATACTTGGCTTGAAATGAAAGTTATTTTCCTGTGAAAAATGAAGGATTTTGTGTTTTGCGTATTATCCTGACATGTCCACCTGTAGGTACTGCAAAGCCTTCAATGTCACACATATTTCCTACCATTGTAATACCTTTATTTTGGGATAAAGGCCCCATGTTTTGACTTACACATCAATTTAAATGATAAAACTGTTGTTTTATTTAGTATGTCACACTGTCAATCTGTGTGTCTATACAGTGCCCCTTCTATATCAATGGACCCCCTTGCCAGAGTTCACGATATACTGCAATCGAGCGACTTTTTTTGAAAAATTCACGTAATTGTTCCTGACCCCCACCCCCACCCACCCAAAGTGTATAAAAGTACAAAATTTATCATTTAGAAACATAAAATGACCATTTGGATACATATGTATTAGTATGTGTCTTCATATTCAAAAGGCCATGTCAGCTCCTTTAGGTCTTGGACCAGTAAATCAAACCTAATAGAGTTACATGTTAAATTGGCTATATTTGTCAGCTTGTCTCGGACATTTAAAAGTTTCGTTGACACTATACCTGTTATTTTTCTGAAAGTTTACTTCAATGACACTTACATTATCAATAGAAAATGGGGTCAAAACCGATTAACTTTTTTGCTACTCGCGCATTTGTTTATGCTTACCTCCATAGCTACAGTTCCGAAGCAAACCTTAGTGAAATATTAACCCAACAAGATTTCGAGTTCAAGGATTAAATGTTGAAGTGACACCCTTCCCAAATCCACAGATAATCAGGCATATTTATTCCCTTTATATGACAAGAAATGGATCAGAGTGTCTCTGCTTCCTAATTTTTAATAGCCTGTTACCTGAGGTGCTGTATTCATTGCGTGACTGAAAGTTCTGACACAGCTGCACCCGCAGCGTATTTACTGGTCCAAGACCTATATAAGCACAAACCTCCTGGTACATGCATTATCTTTTGTCATCAGAAAGCACCATATCTTGCTAGAATAAAAATATACTTGGCTTGAAATGAAAGTTATTTTCCTGTGAAAAATGAAGGATTTTGTGTTTTGCGTATTATCCTGACATGTCCACCTGTAGGTACTGCAAAGCCTTCAATGTCACACATATTTCCTACCATTGTAATACCTTTATTTTGGGATAAAGGCCCCATGTTTTGACTTACACATCAATTTAAATGATAAAACTGTTGTTTTATTTAGTATGTCACACTGTCAATCTGTGTGTCTATACAGTGCCCCTTCTATATCAATGGACCCCCTTGCCAGAGTTCACGATATACTGCAATCGAGCGACTTTTTTTGAAAAATTCACGTAATTGTTCCTGACCCCCACCCCCACCCACCCAAAGTGTATAAAAGTACAAAATTTATCATTTAGAAACATAAAATGACCATTTGGATACATATGTATTAGTATGTGTCTTCATATTCAAAAGGCCATGTCAGCTCCTATATAAGCACAAACCTCCTGGTACATGCATTATCTTTTGTCATCAGAAAGCACCATATCTTGCTAGAATAAAAATATACTTGGCTTGAAATGAAAGTTATTTTCCTGTGAAAAATGAAGGATTTTGTGTTTTGCGTATTATCCTGACATGTCCACCTGTAGGTACTGCAAAGCCTTCAATGTCACACATATTTCCTACCATTGTAATACCTTTATTTTGGGATAAAGGCCCCATGTTTTGACTTACACATCAATTTAAATGATAAAACTGTTGTTTTATTTAGTATGTCACACTGTCAATCTGTGTGTCTATACAGTGCCCCTTCTATATCAATGGACCCCCTTGCCAGAGTTCACGATATACTGCAATCGAGCGACTTTTTTTGAAAAATTCACGTAATTGTTCCTGACCCCCACCCCCACCCACCCAAAGTGTATAAAAGTACAAAATTTATCATTTAGAAACATAAAATGACCATTTGGATACATATGTATTAGTATGTGTCTTCATATTCAAAAGGCCATGTCAGCTCCTATATAAGCACAAACCTCCTGGTACATGCATTATCTTTTGTCATCAGAAAGCACCATATCTTGCTAGAATAAAAATATACTTGGCTTGAAATGAAAGTTATTTTCCTGTGAAAAATGAAGGATTTTGTGTTTTGCGTATTATCCTGACATGTCCACCTGTAGGTACTGCAAAGCCTTCAATGTCACACATATTTCCTACCATTGTAATACCTTTATTTTGGGATAAAGGCCCCATGTTTTGACTTACACATCAATTTAAATGATAAAACTGTTGTTTTATTTAGTATGTCACACTGTCAATCTGTGTGTCTATACAGTGCCCCTTCTATATCAATGGACCCCCTTGCCAGAGTTCACGATATACTGCAATCGAGCGACTTTTTTTGAAAAATTCACGTAATTGTTCCTGACCCCCACCCCCACCCACCCAAAGTGTATAAAAGTACAAAATTTATCATTTAGAAACATAAAATGACCATTTGGATACATATGTATTAGTATGTGTCTTCATATTCAAAAGGCCATGTCAGCTCCTATATAAGCACAAACCTCCTGGTACATGCATTATCTTTTGTCATCAGAAAGCACCATATCTTGCTAGAATAAAAATATACTTGGCTTGAAATGAAAGTTATTTTCCTGTGAAAAATGAAGGATTTTGTGTTTTGCGTATTATCCTGACATGTCCACCTGTAGGTACTGCAAAGCCTTCAATGTCACACATATTTCCTACCATTGTAATACCTTTATTTTGGGATAAAGGCCCCATGTTTTGACTTACACATCAATTTAAATGATAAAACTGTTGTTTTATTTAGTATGTCACACTGTCAATCTGTGTGTCTATACAGTGCCCCTTCTATATCAATGGACCCCCTTGCCAGAGTTCACGATATACTGCAATCGAGCGACTTTTTTTGAAAAATTCACGTAATTGTTCCTGACCCCCACCCCCACCCACCCAAAGTGTATAAAAGTACAAAATTTATCATTTAGAAACATAAAATGACCATTTGGATACATATGTATTAGTATGTGTCTTCATATTCAAAAGGCCATGTCAGCTCCTTTAGGTCTTGGACCAGTAAATCAAACCTAATAGAGTTACATGTTAAATTGGCTATATTTGTCAGCTTGTCTCGGACATTTAAAAGTTTCGTTGACACTATACCTGTTATTTTTCTGAAAGTTTACTTCAATGACACTTACATTATCAATAGAAAATGGGGTCAAAACCGATTAACTTTTTTGCTACTCGCGCATTTGTTTATGCTTACCTCCATAGCTACAGTTCCGAAGCAAACCTTAGTGAAATATTAACCCAACAAGATTTCGAGTTCAAGGATTAAATGTTGAAGTGACACCCTTCCCAAATCCACAGATAATCAGGCATATTTATTCCCTTTATATGACAAGAAATGGATCAGAGTGTCTCTGCTTCCTAATTTTTAATAGCCTGTTACCTGAGGTGCTGTATTCATTGCGTGACTGAAAGTTCTGACACAGCTGCACCCGCAGCGTATTTACTGGTCCAAGACCTATATAAGCACAAACCTCCTGGTACATGCATTATCTTTTGTCATCAGAAAGCACCATATCTTGCTAGAATAAAAATATACTTGGCTTGAAATGAAAGTTATTTTCCTGTGAAAAATGAAGGATTTTGTGTTTTGCGTATTATCCTGACATGTCCACCTGTAGGTACTGCAAAGCCTTCAATGTCACACATATTTCCTACCATTGTAATACCTTTATTTTGGGATAAAGGCCCCATGTTTTGACTTACACATCAATTTAAATGATAAAACTGTTGTTTTATTTAGTATGTCACACTGTCAATCTGTGTGTCTATACAGTGCCCCTTCTATATCAATGGACCCCCTTGCCAGAGTTCACGATATACTGCAATCGAGCGACTTTTTTTGAAAAATTCACGTAATTGTTCCTGACCCCCACCCCCACCCACCCAAAGTGTATAAAAGTACAAAATTTATCATTTAGAAACATAAAATGACCATTTGGATACATATGTATTAGTATGTGTCTTCATATTCAAAAGGCCATGTCAGCTCCTATATAAGCACAAACCTCCTGGTACATGCATTATCTTTTGTCATCAGAAAGCACCATATCTTGCTAGAATAAAAATATACTTGGCTTGAAATGAAAGTTATTTTCCTGTGAAAAATGAAGGATTTTGTGTTTTGCGTATTATCCTGACATGTCCACCTGTAGGTACTGCAAAGCCTTCAATGTCACACATATTTCCTACCATTGTAATACCTTTATTTTGGGATAAAGGCCCCATGTTTTGACTTACACATCAATTTAAATGATAAAACTGTTGTTTTATTTAGTATGTCACACTGTCAATCTGTGTGTCTATACAGTGCCCCTTCTATATCAATGGACCCCCTTGCCAGAGTTCACGATATACTGCAATCGAGCGACTTTTTTTGAAAAATTCACGTAATTGTTCCTGACCCCCACCCCCACCCACCCAAAGTGTATAAAAGTACAAAATTTATCATTTAGAAACATAAAATGACCATTTGGATACATATGTATTAGTATGTGTCTTCATATTCAAAAGGCCATGTCAGCTCCTATATAAGCACAAACCTCCTGGTACATGCATTATCTTTTGTCATCAGAAAGCACCATATCTTGCTAGAATAAAAATATACTTGGCTTGAAATGAAAGTTATTTTCCTGTGAAAAATGAAGGATTTTGTGTTTTGCGTATTATCCTGACATGTCCACCTGTAGGTACTGCAAAGCCTTCAATGTCACACATATTTCCTACCATTGTAATACCTTTATTTTGGGATAAAGGCCCCATGTTTTGACTTACACATCAATTTAAATGATAAAACTGTTGTTTTATTTAGTATGTCACACTGTCAATCTGTGTGTCTATACAGTGCCCCTTCTATATCAATGGACCCCCTTGCCAGAGTTCACGATATACTGCAATCGAGCGACTTTTTTTGAAAAATTCACGTAATTGTTCCTGACCCCCACCCCCACCCACCCAAAGTGTATAAAAGTACAAAATTTATCATTTAGAAACATAAAATGACCATTTGGATACATATGTATTAGTATGTGTCTTCATATTCAAAAGGCCATGTCAGCTCCTATATAAGCACAAACCTCCTGGTACATGCATTATCTTTTGTCATCAGAAAGCACCATATCTTGCTAGAATAAAAATATACTTGGCTTGAAATGAAAGTTATTTTCCTGTGAAAAATGAAGGATTTTGTGTTTTGCGTATTATCCTGACATGTCCACCTGTAGGTACTGCAAAGCCTTCAATGTCACACATATTTCCTACCATTGTAATACCTTTATTTTGGGATAAAGGCCCCATGTTTTGACTTACACATCAATTTAAATGATAAAACTGTTGTTTTATTTAGTATGTCACACTGTCAATCTGTGTGTCTATACAGTGCCCCTTCTATATCAATGGACCCCCTTGCCAGAGTTCACGATATACTGCAATCGAGCGACTTTTTTTGAAAAATTCACGTAATTGTTCCTGACCCCCACCCCCACCCACCCAAAGTGTATAAAAGTACAAAATTTATCATTTAGAAACATAAAATGACCATTTGGATACATATGTATTAGTATGTGTCTTCATATTCAAAAGGCCATGTCAGCTCCTATATAAGCACAAACCTCCTGGTACATGCATTATCTTTTGTCATCAGAAAGCACCATATCTTGCTAGAATAAAAATATACTTGGCTTGAAATGAAAGTTATTTTCCTGTGAAAAATGAAGGATTTTGTGTTTTGCGTATTATCCTGACATGTCCACCTGTAGGTACTGCAAAGCCTTCAATGTCACACATATTTCCTACCATTGTAATACCTTTATTTTGGGATAAAGGCCCCATGTTTTGACTTACACATCAATTTAAATGATAAAACTGTTGTTTTATTTAGTATGTCACACTGTCAATCTGTGTGTCTATACAGTGCCCCTTCTATATCAATGGACCCCCTTGCCAGAGTTCACGATATACTGCAATCGAGCGACTTTTTTTGAAAAATTCACGTAATTGTTCCTGACCCCCACCCCCACCCACCCAAAGTGTATAAAAGTACAAAATTTATCATTTAGAAACATAAAATGACCATTTGGATACATATGTATTAGTATGTGTCTTCATATTCAAAAGGCCATGTCAGCTCCTATATAAGCACAAACCTCCTGGTACATGCATTATCTTTTGTCATCAGAAAGCACCATATCTTGCTAGAATAAAAATATACTTGGCTTGAAATGAAAGTTATTTTCCTGTGAAAAATGAAGGATTTTGTGTTTTGCGTATTATCCTGACATGTCCACCTGTAGGTACTGCAAAGCCTTCAATGTCACACATATTTCCTACCATTGTAATACCTTTATTTTGGGATAAAGGCCCCATGTTTTGACTTACACATCAATTTAAATGATAAAACTGTTGTTTTATTTAGTATGTCACACTGTCAATCTGTGTGTCTATACAGTGCCCCTTCTATATCAATGGACCCCCTTGCCAGAGTTCACGATATACTGCAATCGAGCGACTTTTTTTGAAAAATTCACGTAATTGTTCCTGACCCCCACCCCCACCCACCCAAAGTGTATAAAAGTACAAAATTTATCATTTAGAAACATAAAATGACCATTTGGATACATATGTATTAGTATGTGTCTTCATATTCAAAAGGCCATGTCAGCTCCTATATAAGCACAAACCTCCTGGTACATGCATTATCTTTTGTCATCAGAAAGCACCATATCTTGCTAGAATAAAAATATACTTGGCTTGAAATGAAAGTTATTTTCCTGTGAAAAATGAAGGATTTTGTGTTTTGCGTATTATCCTGACATGTCCACCTGTAGGTACTGCAAAGCCTTCAATGTCACACATATTTCCTACCATTGTAATACCTTTATTTTGGGATAAAGGCCCCATGTTTTGACTTACACATCAATTTAAATGATAAAACTGTTGTTTTATTTAGTATGTCACACTGTCAATCTGTGTGTCTATACAGTGCCCCTTCTATATCAATGGACCCCCTTGCCAGAGTTCACGATATACTGCAATCGAGCGACTTTTTTTGAAAAATTCACGTAATTGTTCCTGACCCCCACCCCCACCCACCCAAAGTGTATAAAAGTACAAAATTTATCATTTAGAAACATAAAATGACCATTTGGATACATATGTATTAGTATGTGTCTTCATATTCAAAAGGCCATGTCAGCTCCTATATAAGCACAAACCTCCTGGTACATGCATTATCTTTTGTCATCAGAAAGCACCATATCTTGCTAGAATAAAAATATACTTGGCTTGAAATGAAAGTTATTTTCCTGTGAAAAATGAAGGATTTTGTGTTTTGCGTATTATCCTGACATGTCCACCTGTAGGTACTGCAAAGCCTTCAATGTCACACATATTTCCTACCATTGTAATACCTTTATTTTGGGATAAAGGCCCCATGTTTTGACTTACACATCAATTTAAATGATAAAACTGTTGTTTTATTTAGTATGTCACACTGTCAATCTGTGTGTCTATACAGTGCCCCTTCTATATCAATGGACCCCCTTGCCAGAGTTCACGATATACTGCAATCGAGCGACTTTTTTTGAAAAATTCACGTAATTGTTCCTGACCCCCACCCCCACCCACCCAAAGTGTATAAAAGTACAAAATTTATCATTTAGAAACATAAAATGACCATTTGGATACATATGTATTAGTATGTGTCTTCATATTCAAAAGGCCATGTCAGCTCCTATATAAGCACAAACCTCCTGGTACATGCATTATCTTTTGTCATCAGAAAGCACCATATCTTGCTAGAATAAAAATATACTTGGCTTGAAATGAAAGTTATTTTCCTGTGAAAAATGAAGGATTTTGTGTTTTGCGTATTATCCTGACATGTCCACCTGTAGGTACTGCAAAGCCTTCAATGTCACACATATTTCCTACCATTGTAATACCTTTATTTTGGGATAAAGGCCCCATGTTTTGACTTACACATCAATTTAAATGATAAAACTGTTGTTTTATTTAGTATGTCACACTGTCAATCTGTGTGTCTATACAGTGCCCCTTCTATATCAATGGACCCCCTTGCCAGAGTTCACGATATACTGCAATCGAGCGACTTTTTTTGAAAAATTCACGTAATTGTTCCTGACCCCCACCCCCACCCACCCAAAGTGTATAAAAGTACAAAATTTATCATTTAGAAACATAAAATGACCATTTGGATACATATGTATTAGTATGTGTCTTCATATTCAAAAGGCCATGTCAGCTCCTATATAAGCACAAACCTCCTGGTACATGCATTATCTTTTGTCATCAGAAAGCACCATATCTTGCTAGAATAAAAATATACTTGGCTTGAAATGAAAGTTATTTTCCTGTGAAAAATGAAGGATTTTGTGTTTTGCGTATTATCCTGACATGTCCACCTGTAGGTACTGCAAAGCCTTCAATGTCACACATATTTCCTACCATTGTAATACCTTTATTTTGGGATAAAGGCCCCATGTTTTGACTTACACATCAATTTAAATGATAAAACTGTTGTTTTATTTAGTATGTCACACTGTCAATCTGTGTGTCTATACAGTGCCCCTTCTATATCAATGGACCCCCTTGCCAGAGTTCACGATATACTGCAATCGAGCGACTTTTTTTGAAAAATTCACGTAATTGTTCCTGACCCCCACCCCCACCCACCCAAAGTGTATAAAAGTACAAAATTTATCATTTAGAAACATAAAATGACCATTTGGATACATATGTATTAGTATGTGTCTTCATATTCAAAAGGCCATGTCAGCTCCTATATAAGCACAAACCTCCTGGTACATGCATTATCTTTTGTCATCAGAAAGCACCATATCTTGCTAGAATAAAAATATACTTGGCTTGAAATGAAAGTTATTTTCCTGTGAAAAATGAAGGATTTTGTGTTTTGCGTATTATCCTGACATGTCCACCTGTAGGTACTGCAAAGCCTTCAATGTCACACATATTTCCTACCATTGTAATACCTTTATTTTGGGATAAAGGCCCCATGTTTTGACTTACACATCAATTTAAATGATAAAACTGTTGTTTTATTTAGTATGTCACACTGTCAATCTGTGTGTCTATACAGTGCCCCTTCTATATCAATGGACCCCCTTGCCAGAGTTCACGATATACTGCAATCGAGCGACTTTTTTTGAAAAATTCACGTAATTGTTCCTGACCCCCACCCCCACCCACCCAAAGTGTATAAAAGTACAAAATTTATCATTTAGAAACATAAAATGACCATTTGGATACATATGTATTAGTATGTGTCTTCATATTCAAAAGGCCATGTCAGCTCCTATATAAGCACAAACCTCCTGGTACATGCATTATCTTTTGTCATCAGAAAGCACCATATCTTGCTAGAATAAAAATATACTTGGCTTGAAATGAAAGTTATTTTCCTGTGAAAAATGAAGGATTTTGTGTTTTGCGTATTATCCTGACATGTCCACCTGTAGGTACTGCAAAGCCTTCAATGTCACACATATTTCCTACCATTGTAATACCTTTATTTTGGGATAAAGGCCCCATGTTTTGACTTACACATCAATTTAAATGATAAAACTGTTGTTTTATTTAGTATGTCACACTGTCAATCTGTGTGTCTATACAGTGCCCCTTCTATATCAATGGACCCCCTTGCCAGAGTTCACGATATACTGCAATCGAGCGACTTTTTTTGAAAAATTCACGTAATTGTTCCTGACCCCCACCCCCACCCACCCAAAGTGTATAAAAGTACAAAATTTATCATTTAGAAACATAAAATGACCATTTGGATACATATGTATTAGTATGTGTCTTCATATTCAAAAGGCCATGTCAGCTCCTTTAGGTCTTGGACCAGTAAATCAAACCTAATAGAGTTACATGTTAAATTGGCTATATTTGTCAGCTTGTCTCGGACATTTAAAAGTTTCGTTGACACTATACCTGTTATTTTTCTGAAAGTTTACTTCAATGACACTTACATTATCAATAGAAAATGGGGTCAAAACCGATTAACTTTTTTGCTACTCGCGCATTTGTTTATGCTTACCTCCATAGCTACAGTTCCGAAGCAAACCTTAGTGAAATATTAACCCAACAAGATTTCGAGTTCAAGGATTAAATGTTGAAGTGACACCCTTCCCAAATCCACAGATAATCAGGCATATTTATTCCCTTTATATGACAAGAAATGGATCAGAGTGTCTCTGCTTCCTAATTTTTAATAGCCTGTTACCTGAGGTGCTGTATTCATTGCGTGACTGAAAGTTCTGACACAGCTGCACCCGCAGCGTATTTACTGGTCCAAGACCTATATAAGCACAAACCTCCTGGTACATGCATTATCTTTTGTCATCAGAAAGCACCATATCTTGCTAGAATAAAAATATACTTGGCTTGAAATGAAAGTTATTTTCCTGTGAAAAATGAAGGATTTTGTGTTTTGCGTATTATCCTGACATGTCCACCTGTAGGTACTGCAAAGCCTTCAATGTCACACATATTTCCTACCATTGTAATACCTTTATTTTGGGATAAAGGCCCCATGTTTTGACTTACACATCAATTTAAATGATAAAACTGTTGTTTTATTTAGTATGTCACACTGTCAATCTGTGTGTCTATACAGTGCCCCTTCTATATCAATGGACCCCCTTGCCAGAGTTCACGATATACTGCAATCGAGCGACTTTTTTTGAAAAATTCACGTAATTGTTCCTGACCCCCACCCCCACCCACCCAAAGTGTATAAAAGTACAAAATTTATCATTTAGAAACATAAAATGACCATTTGGATACATATGTATTAGTATGTGTCTTCATATTCAAAAGGCCATGTCAGCTCCTATATAAGCACAAACCTCCTGGTACATGCATTATCTTTTGTCATCAGAAAGCACCATATCTTGCTAGAATAAAAATATACTTGGCTTGAAATGAAAGTTATTTTCCTGTGAAAAATGAAGGATTTTGTGTTTTGCGTATTATCCTGACATGTCCACCTGTAGGTACTGCAAAGCCTTCAATGTCACACATATTTCCTACCATTGTAATACCTTTATTTTGGGATAAAGGCCCCATGTTTTGACTTACACATCAATTTAAATGATAAAACTGTTGTTTTATTTAGTATGTCACACTGTCAATCTGTGTGTCTATACAGTGCCCCTTCTATATCAATGGACCCCCTTGCCAGAGTTCACGATATACTGCAATCGAGCGACTTTTTTTGAAAAATTCACGTAATTGTTCCTGACCCCCACCCCCACCCACCCAAAGTGTATAAAAGTACAAAATTTATCATTTAGAAACATAAAATGACCATTTGGATACATATGTATTAGTATGTGTCTTCATATTCAAAAGGCCATGTCAGCTCCTATATAAGCACAAACCTCCTGGTACATGCATTATCTTTTGTCATCAGAAAGCACCATATCTTGCTAGAATAAAAATATACTTGGCTTGAAATGAAAGTTATTTTCCTGTGAAAAATGAAGGATTTTGTGTTTTGCGTATTATCCTGACATGTCCACCTGTAGGTACTGCAAAGCCTTCAATGTCACACATATTTCCTACCATTGTAATACCTTTATTTTGGGATAAAGGCCCCATGTTTTGACTTACACATCAATTTAAATGATAAAACTGTTGTTTTATTTAGTATGTCACACTGTCAATCTGTGTGTCTATACAGTGCCCCTTCTATATCAATGGACCCCCTTGCCAGAGTTCACGATATACTGCAATCGAGCGACTTTTTTTGAAAAATTCACGTAATTGTTCCTGACCCCCACCCCCACCCACCCAAAGTGTATAAAAGTACAAAATTTATCATTTAGAAACATAAAATGACCATTTGGATACATATGTATTAGTATGTGTCTTCATATTCAAAAGGCCATGTCAGCTCCTTTAGGTCTTGGACCAGTAAATCAAACCTAATAGAGTTACATGTTAAATTGGCTATATTTGTCAGCTTGTCTCGGACATTTAAAAGTTTCGTTGACACTATACCTGTTATTTTTCTGAAAGTTTACTTCAATGACACTTACATTATCAATAGAAAATGGGGTCAAAACCGATTAACTTTTTTGCTACTCGCGCATTTGTTTATGCTTACCTCCATAGCTACAGTTCCGAAGCAAACCTTAGTGAAATATTAACCCAACAAGATTTCGAGTTCAAGGATTAAATGTTGAAGTGACACCCTTCCCAAATCCACAGATAATCAGGCATATTTATTCCCTTTATATGACAAGAAATGGATCAGAGTGTCTCTGCTTCCTAATTTTTAATAGCCTGTTACCTGAGGTGCTGTATTCATTGCGTGACTGAAAGTTCTGACACAGCTGCACCCGCAGCGTATTTACTGGTCCAAGACCTATATAAGCACAAACCTCCTGGTACATGCATTATCTTTTGTCATCAGAAAGCACCATATCTTGCTAGAATAAAAATATACTTGGCTTGAAATGAAAGTTATTTTCCTGTGAAAAATGAAGGATTTTGTGTTTTGCGTATTATCCTGACATGTCCACCTGTAGGTACTGCAAAGCCTTCAATGTCACACATATTTCCTACCATTGTAATACCTTTATTTTGGGATAAAGGCCCCATGTTTTGACTTACACATCAATTTAAATGATAAAACTGTTGTTTTATTTAGTATGTCACACTGTCAATCTGTGTGTCTATACAGTGCCCCTTCTATATCAATGGACCCCCTTGCCAGAGTTCACGATATACTGCAATCGAGCGACTTTTTTTGAAAAATTCACGTAATTGTTCCTGACCCCCACCCCCACCCACCCAAAGTGTATAAAAGTACAAAATTTATCATTTAGAAACATAAAATGACCATTTGGATACATATGTATTAGTATGTGTCTTCATATTCAAAAGGCCATGTCAGCTCCTATATAAGCACAAACCTCCTGGTACATGCATTATCTTTTGTCATCAGAAAGCACCATATCTTGCTAGAATAAAAATATACTTGGCTTGAAATGAAAGTTATTTTCCTGTGAAAAATGAAGGATTTTGTGTTTTGCGTATTATCCTGACATGTCCACCTGTAGGTACTGCAAAGCCTTCAATGTCACACATATTTCCTACCATTGTAATACCTTTATTTTGGGATAAAGGCCCCATGTTTTGACTTACACATCAATTTAAATGATAAAACTGTTGTTTTATTTAGTATGTCACACTGTCAATCTGTGTGTCTATACAGTGCCCCTTCTATATCAATGGACCCCCTTGCCAGAGTTCACGATATACTGCAATCGAGCGACTTTTTTTGAAAAATTCACGTAATTGTTCCTGACCCCCACCCCCACCCACCCAAAGTGTATAAAAGTACAAAATTTATCATTTAGAAACATAAAATGACCATTTGGATACATATGTATTAGTATGTGTCTTCATATTCAAAAGGCCATGTCAGCTCCTATATAAGCACAAACCTCCTGGTACATGCA
>CAXHWN010001131.1:2336477-2406560 GCA_964020975.1 Hermodice carunculata | reverse complement strand
AGAGAGAGAGAGAGAGAGAGAGAGAGAGAGAGAGAGAGAGAGAGAGAGAGAGAGAGAGAGAGAGAGAGAATTTGGAGTAAACGAGATGCCAGTCAATGACTGGAGAAAGCAAATGGTCAGCCTGGAAGCCATGCAAAGTAGCAAGCATGCCAACTGTGGGCCCAAGCAAGGGATGTGGCCAGCCCTGGAGAATGAGCTGTACACATGGATCACAGAAGAGAGGCACAAGATGAGCACATCTGCAATTAGACAACAAGACCTGCAGATTGCAGTGAAAAAAATTAAAAAAGACAAAGACTACAGATTCTACCAAGATGCCCAGTCCCAGGCACTGTTGAAAGAACAAGTATCATGCAGTCTTCACACCATAAGTTATTGCTGCGCAGCACGGAAAGACAGAGAAAGAGAGAGAGAGATAGAGATAGAGAGTGGGGGGGAGAGAGGGGGAGGGGAGGTAGAGGGACAGTGAAAGGGGAAGGGGGAGAGGGAGAGAGGTAGAGGGACAGGGAGAGGGGGAGGGAGAGTGAGAGGGTGAGGGAGGGGGAGGGGGAGGGGGAGAGAGAGAGAGGGAGAGGGAAAGGGGGAGGGGGAGAGGGAGAGGGAGAGAGGTGGAGGGTGACGGAGAGGGAGATGTGGAGGGAAGGGGAGAGGGAGGGGGAGGGAGAGGGGAGGGGGAGGGGGAGAGGGAGAGAGGTGGAGGGAGAGGGAAAGGGGGAGGGGGAAGGGGAGAGGGAGGGGGAGGGAGAGGAGAGAGGGGAGGAGAGAGAGAGAGAGAGAGAGAGAGAGAGAGAGAGAGAGAGAGAGAGAGAGAGAGAGAGAGAGAGAGAGAGAGAGAGAGAGAGAGAGAGAGAGAGAGAGAGAGAGAGAGAGAGAGAGAGAGGAGAGAGAGAGAGAGAGAGAGAGAGAGAGAGAGAGAGAGAGAGAGAGAGAGAGAGAGAGAGAGCCTGCCTTTGGTTTATGGTTCATTGGATGCGGCTTTGTCACATACCTACAAAGTGAGGTCAGAATGACAAGATTTAAAGTTCTCGTATTCATCTTATTTGCATAAATTAAAATTGTACAATTTTGGATCATAGTTCATTGGATGCAGCTATGACACAAACCCCAAAATTGAAGTCGGAATGGCACCTCTATCTTAAGTAGTTTTGAAGCTATTCAAGATTCAAAATTATGTATATCCACCTAATTTGCATACATTAAAAATCCTATAACTCTGGTTCATGGTTCATTGCATGTAGCTTTGCCACAAACTGATAAATTGAAGTTGGAATTTCATCTCTATCTATAATAGTTTTGGAGATATTCAACTTTTAAATTTTTCAAAGCCCCTTATTAGCATAAGTTGAAATTCTACAACTTTCATTTACTGCCCATTATATTGGCAGGTGGCACAAACCTACACCTGCCCATTAACATTTTGTGTCTATCTGCAGTAGTTTGGAAGATAAGGAGACTTGAAATTTTAGAGAGGCCCGAATTTGCATAATTTTAAAAAAAAGAAAGAAAAAAAAAAAAGAGAGAGAGAGAGAGAGAGAGAGAGAGAGAGAGAGAAAGAGAGAGAGAGAGAGAAAGAAAGAAAGTAAGAAAGAAAGAAAGAAAGAAAGAAAGAAAGAAAGAAAGAAAGAAAGAAAGAAGAAAGAAAGAAAGAAAGAAAGAAAGAAAGAAAGAAAGAAAGAAAGAAAGAAAGAAAGAAAGAAAGAAAGAAAGAAAGAAAGAAAGAAAGAAATTATTGGAAAAATAAAATGTGTGGGTTAGCACCCAGACATGATAATTACACCTTGTGTTTTGTGCTGAGGATGTTGCTGTCCAGCCGGGACTGATTTTGTGTGCAGTGGCTGTTGCTGTCCCAGCCAAGGAAGACTAAGTTACTTCAATTAACATATGTCAAGGCCTACATGGGGCCGGTTCCCCCCCCCCCCCAAAAAAAAAAAAAAAAAAAAAACATTTTTCTGCATGAATTTGCTTTAAATGTAGATTTACAATATTTTTGGTATCTGTTATTAGATATTCTGTCACCCTATGGGGATGACAACTTTTCGATGCTTACATACCTGAGTTTGCTTTGTGATGTGTGTGCATGTTTAACGCAAAGAGAAACTTTACAAACCTAATTCTGTAAGTCCATGTCCCGTTTGAACACTATCAAGTCCAATATTCTAAGAGCAAAGTCCTATTCCGTACCATTCACTGAAAAACTGCATAGTTCTAAATCATAATAGCAAATTAATTTATAACAGGAACAAATCATATTCATAAAATTTGAAATTTAGAAGAAACTTTTAGGCATTATGAGCCTTTATAAAATCGGGTCATCAGCGGGGAACCAGCGCAAGACTTGTTTCGGTGCCATTAATCCCCAGACAATTCAATCTGCTAACTGGCGTCACCATGTTTGCATTTACAATACAAACATCCCAAGCTGATGTATTATGGAATAAAGCGAATATGATGTTCCTTTGTCAATAGGCCTACCAAAAAATGTAGCACACATTACATACATATAAATAATGAAAGTACACCTAACATTCATGTTTAGGCCTACCTGTGTGACAGGGTGCCTAAATTTGATGTTTGGGGTATGTATTGTTGACACCATTGGTACAATTAAAGTCTATCAATGTCTGCACAATGGGGAGTGAGAAGCAGCACTTTACAGTGGTACTTGCTGTAACAGTCAATGGAACAAAACTGAGACCAACGGTTATCTTCAAGATGAAGACAATGCCAAAGGAAAAACTACCTTCTGGATTGGTTGTGCACGCTCAGCCCAAGGGATGGATGGACAGTGAGGGCAGGTGGCTTTGGTTGTGAGAAGTTTGAGGCAAGAGAGCACTTCTTTGCATCAGGGCACTGTTGGTCTACAACTAGCTCTCCACCCACCTGGTACGGGAGATCAAAGAAGTCTGGGCGACAGGACAGACATCACAGTGATCCCAGGTGGTTTGACTTCCATGCTGCAGCCTCTTGATGTGTCTTTGAACAAGCCGTGCAAAGATGCAACGAGAGAGCTGTGGTCCAAGAGCTGAGTGGCTCAAAGGAGTCGACACTGAGCGGCAACATCAAAAGGCAATCTGTTGCACTGGTCTGCCAGTGGATTGTCAAGGCATGGACCTCTGTGAAGACTGAGACAGTGGTCAAGTTGTTCAATAAGACTGGCATTTGTGACAGATTGGACAGCACTGAAGACGATGCACTGTGGCAAGGGAACAACATCGGAATCAAGTGACAGTGACTCTGAGGCAGAGACCTCCTATGAGGATGAATACAGGCAATTTGCTCCAGTGAAGTGCCAGCAGAGATTTGCTGATGGATATCTTGGTGGTTCTTCAGAAAATGCATTTGATGGATTCTGAGGGGCTCATTTCTGTTGTGATATTTACCCCCATTGCCTTTTCAAGGCCACCACATCTTCCCAAAAGAGGTGTTCAAGCGGCATTGGCCTAAGGTAAGATAAACAGATCGTTAAGCAAATGTTACTTTTAATATGAATTTTTGATAAAAAAACAATACAAGTGGGTTTAAAAGATTAATCAAAGATTGCAACTCCAATGGGCTCTTCCCCTTATAACTCCCCCCCCCCCCCCGAACTCCCATGATCTTTTTCAAATGAGTAATTACAACAGCTTGAAGTTCACATATTTTTTTATTATTCAAATATTTTAAAACATTTAATAAATCAAATAATCTTAACCCTTTGAACCCTAAGTATTTTGCAACTCATTGTATTCAGAGCTGATACATGTATGTCAGCTCAAAGGGTTCAGAGGGTTAACAAGAGTATCAGTAACAAAGATTCTCAAAAAGTAACACTGGGGAAAGATTGCTTCATTGTGCTACCTTTAAGCATGCTGTCACTGACCACCACTGCCACCTGGGGAGAAGATCTGCAATCAATTGAAAATGTGAAAGCAAAGAACAGAGAAAAGACATCAGTGGCCAGAATTTCAAGCTTAATGGGGATTCACCTTGGATGGGTCCCCACCACTAGGCCATGCATCAGTCATACTTTGCAATTTACTATGAGTGTTGCTTACTTTTTGGGACCAAATTTTATAAAAATCTTCTCTGAAGCTGCCTACCCAATACCACTTGTACACTATATTAAGTATCCATTTTCAGTATGTGATCGCGCAATGCAAGACCCCACTACTTTGTGAGAAGTAGGACACCCAGTTTTGGCAGCCATTACGCTACATAGAAGTTCATTGATGACTGGATGAGGGTAGAAATATGTGGATAATTTATTGCTCATCATATCATCAAAGTGCCTGTGTCAACTGCAATGTACCACGTTGTTCTGCAGACACCAGGAAACACGCCAACAAAACAAAACAACCCCGGATGGCGGGGGTAAATTTTCATAGTTTCCCCCATAAGAACAACAAACAACACAGGAAGAAATGGTTGGACATACAAGATCAGGCGACCTGTGGATTGGAAGCGGCATCCAAGCTTGATAGAATCTGTTCCAGGCTTTTTGTTGGGGATAGAGGTCCAACACTAGAATATCCTGTGCCAACGCTATTCCCCAACAATAATTGGAAATTACCGGCAACACCACGGACGTCTTTGCAATGGCACATCATGCAGAGGTCTGCATGAAGTGCAAGATAGTGTATGTATCGTACCACAGCAACAAGAGGCCAGCATAACTAT
Source organism: Hermodice carunculata (assembly GCA_964020975.1). Taxonomy (NCBI): domain Eukaryota; kingdom Metazoa; phylum Annelida; class Polychaeta; order Eunicida; family Amphinomidae; genus Hermodice; species Hermodice carunculata. Next base: position 2,401,904 of record CAXHWN010001131.1, on the reverse strand, counting down.
GTGGCTAGGCATGTATGCCATCATCATGCCTCAATCACCCCCCAGAAGTTTGGAGTTGTAATTTGCACCAGTTGTATTTATATAACTGCTGAAAAAACTACAAAGGGCCACATTAAATCATCACTAAAACTTGTTGAGAATTAAGGGGTCAATCTAGCTCCTTTCTCCACAATAACTGGCACATCTGTGTGATTTGTATGGACTTTGCGGTCATATTATTGTCATCAAAGCTTTGCTGGATACCCAGAACTACTGGGATGAGCAGGCGACAAGGCCCACCTAGCCACCCATTTTGAGGCTGCATGCCGTACTTTCCATCCATCCCACCTCCCTCCAGTCCCTAGAACTTTGAGCCGTAGCTGAGCATGAAATTGACATGTACCATATCCTGATGCCAGATTGGCTGGCCACATGTTATTCAGACCCAGCCAAGAAAAGTTCCCTCCAAACTCTACAGTTTGCTGTCTGTAAATGGCTTGAGAGGACAAGGTAAGCTAATCCTGCCACCATGGAAGTCTATTATCAACACATGACAAATTCCCCATACATGTATGCATCGCTTAAGAAGCCCATATGCACTATGGAATCCATGAAAATGAAAAAAAGCTCCATAAGCTGATAAGATCTTGGGTGTGTAAACAATGTTGACTTCTGCACAACAGCTGCAACTGACAAATTATCTGGATTGATGAGCACCAAAATGTTTTGACCGCTAAGAGAATGTAAGTGATATGTGGAGGCAATCTGTCTGTGTACTTACTGTATAGGCCACCAGAGGGTGCTCTACACAAGAGAAGCAAACCACTGGCCAGCACTGAACCCAGGGATTCTAAGAAATGTTCCTGTTGGCAACCACCACAACAGACATAAGATCAAAGAGAGTGGTCTATAGGAAATGTTCTGTGAGAAAACTGATATGTGCGATATATATCGACTATATAGATGCTATAAAGCTATTTGGGATAGAGAACTTATCTGCAATAAGTCACCTACGATCACAAAAAGGTTTTTGTGATCTGTACACTTATATATATAAACATGCACACATACAATACATGTACACACACACACACACACACACACACACACACACACACAAATATATATACATTGTATATATACATACATATATCATAGGTGTCAACTCTCCTGATTTTGGTGGAAGTCTCCTCATTTTAGATGCCTCTTGCAATCTCCCAATCAGGTTTTTCATTTTAGAATTATAGTTTAATTCTCTAGATCTTATAAAAACATCTCCCCAAAATCCTGCTATATGGTCAATATGTTGCAACTCAGGATTCTTTAGCTCCTTTTTTGGCTTGATGGTGCTGTTTCTCAGGCTGCCTGGGTGCTATTGGTACCTGTACAGGTTTATACCTGGGCTGGTTTCCCTTACCAAACCTGAAAGCTAAGGTACATGTAGCTTTACTTAAGCATTTGGAAAGCTTTCCAAAAGTTAATGTTCTCTCAAATAAGCAATCGCAAGCATTCAAAGAAATGATAATATGCTAGTAACCAAAACATGGTGAAAGCTTTCAAGAGTTAACCACTTAGCTTTCAAAAGGTAATGAGCTTTCAAAAGCTATCAGAATAGTCAAGCTAGAAAGCCTACACCAGCACCTTCCGCTTAGCTTTCAATAAATCTGAAAGATGGCAGATGGTCACATGCTCCAATCAATAAAATTCCTGTTATTTCCCTCCAGTTTAAACTGAATTAGGACAAGAAAGACTGAATTAGAGAAGCTCTTTCAATGTATCTCTAGTTTCCAGGCAAAGTCCTCCTGAAAATGAGCTGCCATTGAGACAGTTGACACATAAAGTATTATTGACCATGCAGGCACAATATGTTGGCACCTAAACACTGAACATGTTTTAAACATTTTGCTGAGTGCATGCAATTCTCACAGCTGTGGAGCAGCATTAAAAATTTGAATGCTGGACTTCATTCAAGATTGTGCTTGGTACAATCTCCTTCATGAAATTTTCTAAATGTTTACATATTTCATGTTCGGAAGGAGCGGGACTCAAACCTGCAACCTTTGGCACCAGTCGCCTAGCTGAAATGGGAAATGTACATATCCACTTGACCAAATCCTCATTCTTAAAAAAGAATGGTTCAATGGAGGTAGTTATGTGTGAGTGCCATATCAACAGGGTTATGCAGCATATGTACTGAATATTATATATTATATACCCAGAATATTCACCAAACACTAAAAGTACCATGTGCCCAATGAAATTGGGATAACTTAGAGGGCACCAACATCAATTTCATTCTGGATGATTTCAGTCCCTACAAAACAGTGCTCAGCGACTCTTCACCCAGGGTTTCAAGGCAAACCCGGGGAGAGATGTAGACTTTGATATCCACCAGTTGTCTCCATATAATCAGATGCTGGAGGCCTTCTTCTTGCTTCAAACAGAAAGTAGCTGTCTTTTTTGTGAAGGTCAGGGAGGCATTGTCACATATCTGTCAAATAGGAATCCTATGGGAATAACCATCACATACCAAGACGAGCTCCCTTGTGGTTCTTCAACCAGGTTGTCTACAGTATGTTACTTTAAGATTTGCTAATTTTTAAACTGCAAGTGCATCATTGAAACAGATTAAGGTGGTATTTTATGTCAACATACTCAGATTAATTGGTTCCTCCCTAAATGATGCTGTTCTTTAAAGACATTTCTATCATATCACTTTCCTCATCAGCTGTAAATTTCCATATAAATCTGGGGTTGATGCCTGTTGTATGTAGCTACTCCTTCTGTCAACAATAACAGTGTCTTGTAAGCTAACAGCATTTATGAGCATGTCTACCATATGCTTGATTATTCCACAAGGTCAGATGGAGCAAAAATTGAAAAATACTGAAAAAAAGTGAAACACGCCCTTCCCTACAGGGTCATGAAAGATAAAAATTCCTCCATCAGTACTTAACTGCAACAAAATGAATCTGAAGTAAGAGCTACTGGTCACCATATAACTGTCCATTACCACAGTGGTACCTTTGAAGTATGAGCTTATGATCCACTGGTCATCATATTGCTGTTTTTACCACAGTGATACCCTTGCAGCAAGTTAGAACTGAATCAATCACCTTGACTGGCAACTAAATGGCTTCACAGACACCAAGTAAAAATGTGCTATCAGCCACTTGGAGGAGCCGAGAGGTACCTGCTACTTATCAGGCAATCTGAGAGGGTCCTGTTTTTACTTGCTGGTTACTAGTCAATCAGTGGGGCACAATGGTACCAGTTATCAGTCACTCTGAAGGTTACAATACGTGATACCCGATGGTTATTCCTAGTCAATCTGAGGGGCACAGTGGTACCTGCCAGTTATCAGCCACTCAGCAGGGTATATCAGCTACTCAGCGGGGCACAGTGGTATATGCTTGTTAAGACCACTTCTGCTGCCATCAAAAACTGGTCCTATGTAACAGATGGGCTTAAAATGTAGATACATGACTCTACACTCAACAACAACAACAACAACAACAAAAGGGGTTTTCAGAGTGGTCTCAAAAAGACAAATGGTCTATCATGGCAGATGGCCTTCATCATGTTCATAGTGGGTAGCACCGTGAAAAACTGAAATTATCTATCAGTCGAGCAAAAAAAGTGATGACACAAAACAGCAATTTGTCACCAAAAGTAAATCTACACAGAAATTGAATCCTGTGTACTTGGAAGTGTTATCACAAAACCTATTTGGCCTTCCATGACAGAGGCAATATGCAACAGGTACCACTGTATATGAATTGTTTAGACTTCACTCCTGACAGCTTGGATGAAAAGGCTATGAACAGGCATATGTATCTCAGCAATGCACTAGACTGTCTCAACATTTTAAAGCCATCTCTGAAGTCCACTTACTGGTAAGCCATTTGAACACTAGTGTCAGCCTCAAGCTGGTCACACTAAGCAGGCAGAGGTTGGTAATATTGCTCATCATTCAGTCACACTGATGTGGCATTGCTTGTTGTCACGTAGTTGGTCACACTGAGCAGGCTTTGGCTGGTAAATCCCATCAGTTGTATGGTATTACCCAGTATGTCCCATCAGTTGTATGGTATTACCCAGTATGTCCCATCAGTTGTATGGTATTACCCAGTATGTCCCATCAGTTGTATGGTATTACCCAGTATGTCCCATCAGTTGTATGGTATTACCCAGTATGTCCGATCAGTTGTATGGTATTACCCAGTATGTCCGATCAGTTGTATGGTATTACCCAGTATGTCCCATCAGTTGTATGGTATTACCCAGTATGTCCCATCAGTTGTATGGTATTACCCAGTATGTCCCATCAGTTGTATGGTATTACCCAGTATGTCCTATCAGTTGTATGGTATTACCCAGTATGTCCCATCAGTTGTATGGTATTACCCAGGCCAGATAAGGACTGCAAAATAATTCAAGGCCATTCACAACATTGTTTGATGAGGTACATTAAGATATACATGCCAGACATTCCTGCATTTAATACACATAATGGAAAACATTGTGGTAGAAGTTATAGTGTGAAAGTTAAAAACTCTGCCCTCCAAATACTTTTCAGCAGCTCTGGCTTAAGTGACTCTCCTTGTACCCATCAACGCATTTATGGCCACATTCTTTTAATTATAGATTCTGATTGAAATTCATAAGCTGTCTTAGCAGCTGTAGGTATGTTAACATAAGACTGTGCCTTTATTGCCTCTGACATGCTTTACAAATTACACATGTACAAAACTACATTTAAGGTGTTCTACCTAAAGGTCATGAAATGATGTACCCCTGCATTATCATGTCAACCTGGTCAAGTCATCTCATTCATTGAAATATACATTTGCATGGTCATTGACAATTGTCTACTGGTACATCCTAGAGTTGTATCAATTAATAAACATACATATAAGTACTTATAAAAAGGAGTTGTTAACTCTGATTCGTGTAGCTTTGTCCTATTAGATTTTGCAACATATGAATATAGAAGCCCATCCATGCCAATACTCACACACTACTATAAAAAGTAGCAGTTCTCAGGACCGACCAGGACCGACCAACATCAACACAACAGCTGCATGCAGGAAGCAAACAAGATCCAACGTTGAGGCCAACCTTCACACAGCTTGCAGCCACACAGCTCCAGCACTTGGCATCTGCAGCATTCATGTCTGGCACCTACTTCTCTGCAGAGCTGAACTTTGACTCCCAATTTTGTTGATGTGGATCAAACCATGCATATTAACATATGTACATGTACCATTGTGCTATTAAAAGCCAGTAGGTCTACCATGTAAACTGACCAGGTCCATCACTTCAGTACTTGCAGCCTGCCAGCACTTATGGATTTTACATGTTCCAGTAAGATTTGAACTGTCATTGCATGAGCATGACAATGGTATATACAGTATTGTGGGTAGGTTGGACAAGTTTCAGCAACAAGTTGATATCTTGATCACAAGACAACAGTTGCAAAGTGTCAAGAGCATTTCTCACCTCACAGTGGCCTGTATATACGAAAAGAATTGTTTGTGCTGTCATGGGACACGCCTGTTTTATATACAATCATCAAACATTTTGACAGAACTAAAGAATTCAAGAACATTTTATGACAGAATAAAATATTCAAGCCTTGCACAGTCATAACGTATTGCACGATCCTATAAGTGGATCTATAACTGTGATTTTACAATGCTCTTCTCACTGGCAAACTGGGCCCATCACTGATTTTACAGTGCAATTTCTTGATGACAAATGAGACACAGTGCCATTTTTCTGACAAATCAGCCTCACCCCCAATTTGACAGTGTCCTTTCACAGTGACAAATTAGGCCTAACACTTACTGCAGAGTGCCATGTCTCAATGACAAATCAAGTCCACTGATTTCATGCCATTTTCTCTGCATCAAATCGGGCACACTGGTGATTTCACTCTTCATTTTCTTAATGAAAAATTCAGGCCAACCAATCATTTCACAGTGCCTTTCATCTGTGACAAATCAGGTCCACTAGTTCCCTCACACTAAGCTTCGCACCACACATGTAGTTCAAAATTAATGACAGGGCTATCAGGCCAGCTTGTCACTTCAAAGGTGACTTTTTACACAGCCTGTTGTATTCTTTGCTAGCTTTGTGCAAAGTTCCCCAGATCTAGATTTACAATAATATTGCTGTACATTGGAATGCATGTTTGGTTGCAGATCATCAATTGTTTGTCAGCTTGTTTATCATTTTTACCAATGGGTCATCAGGAACCCACAGGGATGATGATGTCATTATGAAACAACCAACTGAATTAGTGCCCATGCAGTGACCACAGCCTGGCCTACAGGTACACATGTAACTGAACAATTTTCCATATACTGGCCACAATGCACCCATAATTCCATTGAAGAGGTCTATATGGCTACAAAAGGTTTGGCTTGCAAAACAGACAAACTTTAATAAAAAACATTTCCTTTGCAGTAAATGTTAGAAACAAGAGGGCTGTGTGAACAGCCTATCCTCAGCTGACCTTGACAGTCAACCCATAATAAGTCCCATTCTAGTCTAGGGGAAGAGGATGTCAGAGGGGAAGTGAAAAATATGAGTTTCCATTGCAATCTCTGTTGACTTACATGGTAATCAACACGGTCAATTGGAATGCATGCATTAACTGAAAGGTACCCAAATTGAAAAATTAATCAAAAATCAGGGATCAAGAGTATTACCACCTTAAACAACTTTGATTAATCTTCCCACAAGTTACATTTCCAACAAATTTTAGAACAATCTGAGTTCCTGTTTTGTAGAAGTAGAAACTGGGGAAAAACACAAAATTAAAATTTAAAAAAAAAAGTGCAGTGCCACCTGTTCAACAAATTATGGTCTTAGGGTCCCCAAAAATGTACCCATGCAATTTCAAAGCAACAGGCTGACAGGTTTCTCAGAAACATATTTTTTTTAAATTAAAGAAAAATTTTTTTAAAAACCTAAAAATCACCAAAGTGTGACCATTTGAACAAACATGGTAGTGACCCACATAGGTACAGGTACCTTCCCATCATGTTTGAAGTGAATCTGGTTTACAGTTTTCCAGATGAAATTGCAAATGTGAATTTCCGTTGCAATCCCCATTGACTAATTATAATGTAGTACATGTAATCAATAGAATTGCATGCATTATATTAACCAACAAGCAGCTGAATTGACAAATTTTTAATAAATCAGGGATCCTCAGTATCACTACTTTATAGCGAACATCACTGTTTACCCCTCCCATAAGCTACATATCCTTTATGTTTCAGAACAATCTCAGCTATGGTTTTGGAGAAAAATTTGAAAAAAAGCCTTAACATACAAAAATTCTTAAAATAAAAAACAGAGAGAAAAAAATGGCAGCACCATCTGTTGAACAAATTAAAGTCTAGGGGTCCCCAGGAGTGTCCCTATGCAATTTCAGAGCAATCAGCGGAGCATTAATTGTCAGAGAAGATTTTTTAAGATTTTGCCAAAAAATAAACTGAAAAAAATCTAAACTACAATGGTGCAGGGACCATTTTAACAAACTTGGTGGAGACCCATCTAAGGTACATTCCCACCAAGTTTAAGTGAATCTGATTTACACTTTTTGAGAAGTTGAAGATGTGGATTTCTATTGCAATCCCCATTGACTTGAATAGTACTGATCCAGAAATGCATACATTAATATACCTACAAGTACTCAAATTAAAAAATTCATTAAAAATCAGGGATCCACAGTATCACCAGTTAGTGGGAAACAACTCTGTTTACCTCGTGAAAGCTACATATCCACTTTGTTTCAGAACAATCTCATTGGTGGTTTTGGAGAACAAGTTGAAAATTGCCATTCACAAAAAATCATAAAACAGAGAAAAAATGGTAGTGCCACCTCATGTACAAATCAAGATCTAGGGGTCCTCAGAAGTGTTCCTATATCAATTTCAGAGCAATTGGCTCAGCGGTTTTGGATATCTTTTAAGATTCTGCCAAAAATTAAATAAAAAAAAATCACTGAAGCATAACCATTTGAATAAACTTGGTAGAGACCCAATCAAGGTACATTCCCACCAATTCTGAAGTGAATCTTGCTGACAGTTTCAGAGAAGTGGAAAATGTGAATTCTGGATGGATGAGGGAAGACACTATACCCGATAAACACCTGCTGACAAAGTTAACTGACAATTTGAGCACTGAATTGTTTCATATTGCCAGGAATGCTGATCATATCAGGTCAACCCAGACTGAGTTTCATTGACAAAAATCCTGACCCAAACATATTTGCAGAAACACACCCACTGTTGCTTCATTTAAAGTTCAGACAGCAGACTGAGAAGCTATGTGTCAATTTCTTTTGCCACATTTCATTCATTGTCATCAGCATTTGGGTTATGATAGAAGTGGTTGGCAATTTCCTGTGTGCAGACTACCACTCAGTTGTGCCTGTCAGTGGTGTAACAAACTTTCAAAGGAGAGTTGCCTCAAATTCAGATTCTCAATATTCCCCCTGAGGGCCTCCACAAGGGTTCTGATTTCATCACAAAAGCAATATGACAAATCTTTTAACACATCAAAAATTGAAGTTCTTTCAAACCAGACATTTGAAAACATCCATACCCCGAATGACATTTTCATTTCTTTATTCTCCTTTGAAAAGTTGGGTAGTTCAACACAGGCAAAATAATTGAAGCATTATTTTTGAAAGTTCAAAACTATTAAGATTTCCTTGATCAACAAACACATAGTCAAAACAAATACTAATCAATTTGAATTTTGGGCCATAGCTGTTGAAAGCAAAAACAATTTTGTTATTTCTGAATTTAAAAAATGAATTTCACTGTAATTTATCAAATTTGATGAGGCAAATATTGATGTACATTAACAAAAAATAGTATAAAGACACCAACTGCTGTGACATTTAAAATCTTGCAGAACAGTCAAGTAATGTACAGATTTATTTTGCCAAGACCATCATCGGCAGTTTGCCAGTGTTTTATGCTCAAAATGCCTCCGTGTGCTGACTGGTGTGATCTGTATGTCTTAAGACTTTACATGTAATATCCCAAAGTAACTGGAACATGTACAATGTTAACCATCAATTGCCTCTACATGTCACACACAGCCATTTCCACACATGCCCAGACACAAACTACACATGTACCCAACCTGACTTCCCTACACAATCATGCTCACTTTGGCAAACACAAACATCCACACACATGCACACACTCTGGCTTCCCTTCACATGCTCACTTTGCGAGACGTGAACATTCATGCACACACATGCACACACTCTGGCTTCCCTTCACATGCTCACTTTGAGAGTCTTGAACATCCACACACAGGCACACACTCTGGTTTCCCTACACATGCTCATTTTGTGGTAGACACACAACATTCAAGCCTCCAACCACACAAAACCACATGCATTCACTTTTTTAATTATTTTTTTTTTATCATTTTATATTTTTTTTGAAATTTTTGTTTTTTATATTTTTTGGGGTATTTTTTACTTTTTTTTTAATGAATGACATGAAGCACACACACAACCATATGCTCACACATGCACCCACTCACACATACACCATACAAAAATGGAGATGCAGTTCCACGCATGTTTGTGTCATCCAACAGCTAGAGGTCAGGTGAGTCCAGGTCAGCAGAATGCAGATACGGTGCAGGGAGATCAAGAAGTCCATCTACTCCAGGAGACAAGGAAGCTAGTCCATAGGGTAGGCCATTAAATTTTTAAAAACTTCAACTTCATTAGAACCCAAAAATAAACAAATTTAGGGCCAAACAGGAATATGTGTTTTATTTCTCTTTACCCAAAACTGAATAAACGCACAATAGCAGCTCATAAATATGAAGCAAGATTTAGAATTCCATTGTTGCCAAACTTATAAATTTCCAGTTACTCCAAAATATTAAATTTAACTTCCCAGGCCAGCCAAATATCAAATTTACTTTTTCTTTCGAAGTTCCAATACCAAACATCTACAAATAAAGGTTTTATGGCCTACCCAACTGATTGATGGACCCTGCAGTCCAACCAGAGGGCGTGCATGCATACAGATGCACCACAACTTACCAAACCAAGTCCCATCAGGTCTCCAAGAGTCTCACATCCAAGGCATAGGATACATGGTGATCAGGCGAGCTGGCTCGGCGACCCCCGGCAGCTTCCCAACAATCTACTCATTGGAATTGAGGCAACAGAAACAGCTGAGTTGAAAGTGCTTCAGATGTCTAGCTCGGTATGATATGTTTGAAGTATGTTGTTAAACCTGCTCAGGACAGGTGGCCACCTCCACAACTTCAAGCACCCCAGCTATCCAAAACCAACCCACCACCTGCATTTGTCAGCTGAGTTAGCAGCAATATCAGAATGAGAAATGGTCAAACTAACCAAATACTACTGAAAGTTCTGTTTAGTACAAGTACATGTAGTCAAAAATTACTAGAAACTTCTCAAAATATTCTGTTCTTGTACGAAAATTCAATAATATTCCAAGTTTATGATGGTACATGTACTTTCACACACCAAACCCCTTAAACTGGCAATTGAGTTTTTAAACTAGTCCCTTGTCCTGTCTGTCATCAGTCTGTCAAGGGGTGGGCAAATTGTCACACACTGTCATAAAATATGACACCAGTTCCCTGACGCAGACAAGATTGAGATGTAGGATGTGCCCACTCCTGCTGTCGGTCAGGACCAGGACCAGGACCACGCAGGTGTTGACCACACATGCAGAATTTCTACCGTACCATTATCATGATGGAAACCCATATATACATGTGACAATAAACATTCAAAATATATACATATCAGACTTCATAATGAAACAGTGCATGATGGTACTGACATATGCTGTGTTGTTGCTATGTCCCACGTTAACAGGGACTTTGACACATAAGCTTACTGATTCAATGTAATATAATTCTCATTAGAATATGAGGAACAAACAAGAGGACTGCATGTGCATGTGAACAGTCCATCCTCAGCTGACTTACATATGTTTAACCCAAAATAAGTTCCAAATTGAACTGAGCTAATTAAGTTGAGCATCAGCTGCAGCTTGAACTGTGCTATATTACGAAGCTAGTCAAGCTTTTCTTGAAAGCTTGACGAGATTATACTGTATGTGGTTTGGGAGTAAAACTTCACAAAGCACCAAAGAAAAAAAAATCTTTACAAGAGGATCTGCTGCTTTTGCCAGAGCAGACTGTACTGCTGTATACATATGTACTGCATTGGTGCTGACCAAAAGTTCAATACTATTGTTGCATATTTAAGTAAACATAGTTTTACTATTGACCACCAGATGTCTCTAGTTGACGGTTTTTAGGCAATATCAAAGTTGCCAGGTCCAGACTCCAGTGTCTTTATCACATCCCACGTGTGGGACCTCACCTCAATTGGCAATCCGACAGAAACAGAAAGGTCAAGGACACTGTAAATTATGGCTGCCCGCCAGTGGATTGGCAGTATCCCCAATTTTGATACGTCACAGGAGGAGTGGGTGAATTACAAAACACGCGCAGAAATCTGGATGGACATCAACAAAATTGAGGCCACTGAAAAAGTAAGAACATTTCTAGCAATAATAGATCCGACCGAGTTTGAAGCCCTAGTAAATTTGTGCATCCCTGAGGAAGTTGACAGCAAAACATATGAACATTTAACAAAGTTATGTGATGCTTACTGCAAAACTGTAAGAACGGAGGAGGGGGAGAGAGATGCTTTCCGTACATGTAAGCAAAAGCCCAACCAGTCTATTGCAGATTATGTGTTGGAGTTGAAGAAGATGAGCCATTACTGTAATTATGTCACTAACCTGAAAGAACCCCTGAAGAAACCATTTTATATGGGACTACGAAACAAGTTCATTAAGACCAAGTTAATGAATGATTGCGCAGGAAAGGACTGGTACTTTGTGTACCAGAAAGCACTGACAACAGAGAAAATCTATGAAGAAACTCAAAGATTTTAAGAGTATATCTGAAAAGTTACTCAGGGAATTCTATTCCAGTTATTGGGGAAATGAAAGTGAATGTGTGCTATGAAGGCCAAGAAAGACACTTGTTGCTGATTGCAGCTAAAGGAAATAATGTACCTCTGCTTGGCAGAGACTGGATAAGAGAAATTAAATTAAACTCGGAAAAAATCTTCACGGTGAAAGAAAAGAATCCAAAAACATTAGAGGAGGTATTAGAGAAGCATGGCGCCATGTTTCAAAGTGGTATTGGTACGATGAAACATTTCAAGGCAGATATTCAGGGGAAGAAAGACAGTAAACCTATTTGCCACAAACCAAGACCAGTGCCATATGCCTTGAAAGAGCAAGTGGAAAAAGAGCTTAATAGACTTGTCAGTGAAGGTATAATTGTCAAGGTAGACCGCAGTGATTGGTCTTTGCCTATTGTAAGCATTCCGAATGCAGACAACTCAGTTTGTATTTGTTGAGACTTCAAGGTCTCTGTCAATAGAGTTATTGAAGATGAGACAAATCCGTTACCAACAGCAGAGGACTTGTGTGCTTCTTTAGCTGGAGGGAAACTATATCAAGTAAAATTGACTTGTCATCGGCCTATCTGCAGTTGGAGGTCACTGATAGTTCCAAGCAGTACTTGACTATCAACACTCACAAAGGCTTGTTTCAATACCAGAGACTTTGCTTTGGAAATCCCACAGCGCCCAACATATTTCAGCGTGTCATGGACCAAATTCTTCAAGGAATAGATAAAACATGTTGGTTTTTTGATGATATTTTGATCAGTGCTGAAAATGAACAGGAACACAATGACAAGTTGGATGAAGTGCTGTATGTATGTTATTGTTCTTAATAAATTTGGTGACAGTTCACCTGGGGAAAACCTCTATGCAAAAACAAAGCTTTACATATAGACAGATTTTGGCAACATTGCAATGCATGTAATGTATTCCTTATGCTGTAGCAACACTTACTGAGGACACATTGCACCAAAGTTTAATATCTCATAACTTTACAATCATATTAAAATATCTTGTTCATTTTTACATATCTACATCACCTTTATAATTAGCATGATTAGTGAGATTTTATTTTGACTGACAAAATTTCAAACAATTCTGTTCAGCTGTTCTGCATAAGAAGTAAAAAATATCCTCAGCACACGAGGAGGAGGAGGAGGAGGAGGAGGAGGAGGAGGAAGAGGAGGAGGAGGAGGAGGAAAAAGAATGAAAGCACTGCTGTACAATAGAAAAAATATTGCATCATCATCATCTCCTTTGAAAACTTGATAAAGACCTACATGTGCCTAGAGCACATCTGTGTGAAAAATCAAAGCAACCATGCAGCAAAAAGAAGTCATTTTGTCCAAGGAGCAGACAGATGACCAATGCAGACAGATTTTATAACCTTTGCTCAGCAGAGCTAACACTCACAGCCCATGCACCAGCAGAACCAAAAAAAAAAAAAAAAAAAAGTCTAGAAGCATTCATCCGCAATTTCCGTAAATGGCAACATGGTTTCAGAGGAGAAAACATTTGAAAATTCACGAGATTCCTCCAAAGATGAACCAAACATTTTATACACACAGAAGACAAGAATAAAAGTAAGTGGACTGTTACCTTTTGGATGAATTTGCTCACGATACATCCAATGTATGTCCCCATCATGTTTGACAAGTTTGAAAGCAAAATTCAGATCTGTAAATTTGACAGAATGATGGCTGATGGACAGACAATAGACGTGTGACATACGTCAGATGACAGACCATCCTAATAAAATCAGCTAAGTGACAAGTCTACTCAACATGCTCAAATAAAAATGCAGGCATAAGTGTGTGGACCCCATCAGCAAGAGGACTGTGACAGTCCTGTGCTCAAACTTTCTAAACACATGTACTCAGGCAGTATAATTGCCACTGGTTACCAGTAAAACATATAAAATAACTGGTTACCAGTAAATTAGCTGCTTGTTGTGCATGGATAAGCCTGTAGAAATTTGCATTTGCCTACAGGAAACAATCCCCATGCAAACTATGTGAGTAATGGATAAACCAGCCAGCTATGCAAATCAAGTAAATTTACCATGAAAAGGCGTGAGCTTTAAAACATTTTCTTTTACTGCAAATAGGAAGAGAAGAATGGAAACAGAATTTCACACCAAGATCAGTTAACATAGGCTCTCAGAGGGTGTTCAAGACACCACTTTAATCATTGAATTTCTACAAAACATTAATAACATAATCAACAGTTAAATCTTACGATCCGCAAAGTGAATCAATATAAACTGACCAATGTCTTAAGTATATTCTATTTTGTTAATGATCAATATTTTGTGTGTGTATTTTATGTATTTTTGTCCATAATTCTAGTTTTGACAGAGTATTTCTTTCAAATAAACCATTCACATGCTCTGCATTGATTTATATATACTCCAATGTTCAACTTAGTCTTTGCTATATCTGCATGCACACCACCCACTTGAATTGGCATGTACTTTAACACAATCCTACTGTCACATATAAAGGGATCTTACAGATATTTTGAGAAACCTGCTGCACCAGATGAAAATACTGACCTTTAAGTTAAAAGAATATTTGTTGATCAATATCTCACAAACAGGTAGGTATTGCAGAACTCATGTACATGTGGAATTACATAATCATATTGTATAACAGCAGTGATATTGTTCTCTATTCATGTTTGTTTGTTTGTTTTTTTGTTTTTGTTTTTTTGTTTTTTTTTGTTTTTTTTGGGGGGGTGGGTGGGGGGGGGGGCAGGAAGTCTGGGGTGCATATTTGAAATAAGCCAGGGTTTGTGCTTTCTGAGAAAGACTGCAGTTCAGGATTTTTTTACAGTCCAATCAACATAGTTCTCAAAGACTCATGTGTGCACAAATCATCCATTCTACTGACTGTCTCCGATTTAAAATGCCCATGTAACTAACCTTATGTTAAATGAAGTAAAGTGGCATTTTTTCAGTAAGGTCCAATTGATGCAAAGAGCCACATATTGACAATGACAATTGAACCATAACAAGCAAAGTTTGCTGGTTATAATGAAGGCAAATTTTCAATTTGCAAAACAAGCTGCACATTTGACTTGACATCTTTACCAATTACAAATTCAAGGACTAATGAATTTTTAAACAAGAAAATATTTTTTTCCCAAGTTTTCCAGGTGTGAAAAATATCCAACTCCAACATTTCCAAAAATGAACGGTTGTGAGTAGCCCATGAGACATAGGAAATAAATCCACTTTAAAGGAAACATCTGAGCCCTGTATGTGGATCGAGTAACCACAAGTTACACAATGTTACTACATGCTTCTACAATCTATCCAAGATAAACAAGAGCATTGTACCACAACTTGGTTCACCAATTTGGGTTCAAATGACCGTCCAACAGAAAAATAAATACCAAGACTAATAGACCTTTTTCCTATGACCCCTGCTACCAAAATTTCCTGCTATATATAAGAGATAGTAATTCTGTCACCAAGATAGTTCCACTCACCCTCTGTATGAGGGAGCAATTTATAGCCCCCTTTGCATGTTTGGTGCCTTTTCTACCAACATGCCCATACTAGAAGCTTGAGACCAACAGCAATTAGCATGGATTGTGTATGCAATATTGATATTGAATGTCTCAATAATCAACTAGTCTTGTCTTGTATATTGTACACTATTGCCATCTAATGTTAACTATAAATGAAGCGCTCTGAACATAATGGCCTCAACTTTGTCATCATTGTATCATGTGGTGTCAGAAATTGCCGTATGTTGGTACAGGGCCGGGTGGCTGCTGCCAGAACCAGCCCAGTTTGGACCAAAAAGTGCCAGTAGTTGGCTTAACTTGAGGACAAGGCAACCAAAAAAAACAGAAAGTAATACCATAAAAGGTAAATTAAGGCTGCAAAGTTTACGGTACATACACGTGGGAAATGGAGGCAGACTGGTGCAAAATTGACATTGTAATGCAGAAGTTTGCAGACTATTGTTTACCAAAAGACTCGGAAAGCATGAATCATCTCACCGAGATCGTAAAGCAAGCTGAAGGTGAGTCAACTGCCAAGCACATTCCTGAACTGCGTAAACTGGCAGCTAGTAGATTGCAGAATTGCTAGCAAAGAGGAAAGCAAAGCAATATGGGACCAAGAACTTGCAGGTGTATATGATCCGGAAGGGAAGCTCCAACAGATATATTAATAGAAGAGTCAGTCACAAATGGCCTAAGCCTGGAAAAGGCAAAAGAACTGTGTACAGCTTCTGACATTATGAAAAATAGACAGAAAGACTTTCAGAGATAAGGACGGCATGCCAGAAGGTGCCAATGACAGTAATGAGACAAACATTAATCAGGACACCACAAAGTAATCCCAATTCACACCAAACAGGTTGCAGGAGCAGAGGTCAAGGCCGGGGACATGGTGTTGTGGACGTGGCTAAACTAACCAAGCACCAGATAGTCGACCTCATGGGTTAAGGAACCTCTGTGGAAAATGTGCACATGGCTACACCAGACACAATATTCGGGGCACTGCCCCGAAAGAAATCAATAGCACCGAGTCTGCCAAGGATATAATCACATTGCAAGCTGTTGTCAAGGTGGATAAGTACACTCGACAGAAGCAACTTATGACTTAGGAACTGAAGACAACCTAGCTGGTACAAGACCGATGTGATGACTTTGAACATTTGGTGATGGAATCCATTGAGACACGTACAGGCACAAAGTGAATCTAAATTAAACAAACTGAGGGCAAAATCAGACTCTTCATAAATTACGTGCCTGTAACTTTAAAAATAGACATTGGTAGTGGAACAAATACCCTGCCAAAACACTTATTTGAGAAAATCATGCAGAAAAATAAATGACAAGATGCACAGCTCGAAACAAGGCCCACTGGCTACTTCAACACAGCTCTGTTAGCCAGAGGGCTAGTGCACAATGATCACAGAACACAAACTGCTTGGCTACTTCTGTCTGGCTCTAAAGCTAGTGGGCAAGTGCATATTGATCACAGAACACAAAAACAGCTTCAGAGAATCCAGTTGAATTTCATATCATCAATGCTCATGTTACCCAAGTGCTGGGACTGCCAACATGCATGGAGCTTAAGTTAGTAGACCAACTGTACATGTACACCCTGAACACAGACGTGGCTGCATGAGTCATCACACAATGTGTAAAAACTTATGAAAGAATTATATCTGGATGAGTTTGAAGGCCTAGGTTGTTTACCTGGAATCAGTCTAATATACCAGCTGCTATGCCTGTAGTACACCCACCATGACATACCTCATGCCCTAAGAAGCAAACTGAAGCCCTAGATAATCTGTGTGAACATGCAGGAAGTGTTACAGCCAGTTGAACATGAAACAGAATGGGTAAATTCAATGAGTATTGCAGAAAAATCCTATGGATATTTGCAGGTCTGCCCAAACCTAAGGGACTTGAATAAATGATTAAGACACCTTGACACGAGCCCCACAACTGCCACACTACCGCATTATCCTACCAAGACGGTAGAGGAAATTGCAGTGAACTTGGAAGGTACGTGCTAATATATTGAGTTGATTATATGCAAGCCATTAGCCTTCTATCAGGTGAAAATTACTCTGAACAGCAGAGATTTGTTAGTGATACACCATACAGCCAATGCACATTCCTGCATTTATATGCCCTTTGGCACATGTTCAGCCAGTGAAATTTGGCAACCTGCAGCTCACCTGCAGCTTACCAAGTATTCAGCGGAATACCGGGAGTGCAGGTCCTACCATAGGATGTGCTCATAAGTGGCCGAGACAAAAAGGAGCATGACGAAAGGGTGCTACAAGCCCTGCAATGGGCTAGAAAGCACAATCTCAAATCAAACTGTGACAAATGTGAGATTGGTGTTACACAGATGAAATACATGGGTCATGTACTCATGCAAGAGATATAGAGACAGACCCCACGAAGGTGGAAGCCATACAAAGGTACTTGACTCCCAGAAACAAAGAATTAGCCAGATTCCTAGGGATGATCACCTAAGTGGTGAAGTTCATCCTAAATGCTTCCAAAAACGACAAAACTATTATGCCATTTAAACACTGTAATGGAAAAAGATGAGTGGATCTGGACCAACCAACATGACTTGGCATTTAAAGCCCTCCAAGGCACCTTGACATGAGCCCCAGCATTCCAATACTACAGTCACATAGAACCTGTGACAGTATCTGTATACATGCAAGTATACACAAGGCCTCGAGGCATGCATAAATCAAAATGACCACCCAGTGGCTATGTATCGTGAAGACTGACAAACACAGAGACTGCATGGGTACTCACAAATAGAAAAAGAGATGCTCTCAATACAATGCGGATGTAAATGATTCCATGAAGGCCAAAATGATTTGACTGTCAAAACTGACCATTAGCCAATCAAACGCATATACAAGAAGCCACCAGCTGCAGTACTGCCCAGGATTCAAAGACTTATGCTGAAACAGAAGAAATATAATTTCACTGTTATCTGGAAGCCAGGCAAAACCTTAACAATAGCCAACTCATTCAGCCGGACACCACAGGACAATGTGGTACTACCTAACAGTGACAGTGACCTACTAGTTCACATATTAGAACACATACCTATCAGCAACACCATACTACAGCAACTTCTAGAATGGAAAGAGATTCCACACTGCAACTATTTATAAAGCACATAGCAAAGGGCTGGCCAGAGACAAAATAACATGTGGCAGAGGAAATCCACCCTTATTGGACAGTACGGTATGATGTATATGATGGATTTGTGCTTAGAAGAGAAAGACTGGTTGTATCACATGCAATGAGAGAGGACATGCCAACTGAGATCCACAGGCCACATATGGGGCAAGAAAAGACTTCACGTTGAGTGAGACTTAATTATATTCAGTTGGCCTGGCATGAATGGACAAGTAGTAATAGAACAGATGAAAAAACAATTTGTAAGACACTGGATACTTTACACTTTAACCACAGATAATGCTGGGCAAATTTCAAGTGAAGAAATTAAAATACAAAGGAGCAGCATTTTATACATGTGACTTCATCACCACTACAGCCACAAAGCAATGGATTTGCAGAAAGACAAGTTAAGATTGTAAAGCATATGATGATAGAGTGTAAAAAGGGTAAGTCCGACTTCCAATTAACAAGGTTAGAGTGGCATGAACATGCCTCATGACAAACTTGGCAGTGCAACTCAAGTGTTAAAGGGACACACACAGAACCAAAACCACTGTACGGACCACACAAATACAGCTCACGCCTAAACCAATAACTGTTACTCTGTATAATGCATTACCATACAAAACCAGTAAACAAAAATAAGCTTATGACAGCTGTAAGAACACCCTATCCACAGTTGAAAGAGGGTGGGTGGGTATGCCACACATAAAGACACGGGATGGCATACCTGCAACAGTAATTGCCAAAACTGGACAGTAGAGACCCTATTTGGTCAGTACCAGTACTGATAAGGGGGTCCATCGACAAACCAGGAAACACATAAAAGAGACAAAGGAAAGCCCCAAACTGACAACACTAGGACCTACTATACTAGACCATGTGAACAACTCACATAATGAGACAAATGCACAAAATTTAACAAAACACATGCAGTGAATAGTGACCAGGTGAAGGCCACATCTGTGAATAATCCACTAAGTACAGACGATAGATGCATGAACAATATGCCGAACTTGGCAGTGAGTTTAACTGCAGATACACAGCAGACCATCCAGATGCATCTTTGACATGAGCATAATTTTTAAAGACAGTGCTAAAGAAACAATTAAAAAAGAAGCAAAGTTATTGAGATTTTACTATTTTTTACTCCTTTCATTTGAGTACATGCATAAGCATGAGGATACAACAGACCATTTTATTACTGGTCAGACAATATCAGTTCAAGTCAATGATGAACATTAATGGTCCGAAATAATTTCCTATAGTGCTAAAATATGTAGTCACTCATTTACTAAACATCCTTCCATACAATCTTAATATTAAATACGCAGACTTTAATGATTGCTGACTGATTAAACAATTCTGTGCATGAACAATGGACCTCATTCAAAGCTTCCAAGCCTTATGATCCTTTTAACTGGATGGAATGGAGACCATATAACCAGACAAAAAGCTCAGTAAGGGGGACGACATGGATTGTGTGTTCAATATTGTCATTGAATGTTTCAATAGTTAAGTCTTGTCTTACATGTGGTGCACTATTGCCAACTAATGTTAGCAAAATAAAGCGCTCTCAAAGCAGTGGCCTCAACATTGTAAGTCATCTTGTAAAAGACTCCATTGCACAACAGACAAACACGCAGCCATAAATGATATCTTGTGTCTTTCAGGGCTTAAGTACTCTACCAAAACATGTTTCAATTCAATGGTGATCTTTATTTATTGGCTAGTATATGGCATAGCCATTTATTGGCCAGGGCGTCTTATGTTATTCTTTTCATGACTGAGGAGAATCATCTCCTCTAGCTCTTCCCTACAGGTTTGGTCTCAATTTATTGATGATATTTGTAACTTATATTTGGACTTTGCGGGAAACATAAACTCCATAATTTGTCACTTGATCACTTAAATTCTTGCCATGATACAAATAAATTCACAATGAAATTTCTTCATATCAAATTTCCATCCTTGGACACATTTGTTCAACTTGATGATAATAACAAACTGTACCTCTCTGTACAGCAAACCCACAGATACACATACAACTGTACAATGTACATACAGGTGTTTGCATTTCAGATCTGCACATCCAAAACTCTGCATGGAAAACAACAGGACCTTTTGGTAAACATACAAAAGAATCTTCACAAGACTTCAAAAAATCCATTTACATGCAAAATTTCCAATAATACATGCTGTGAGATGCTGTCCCTCCAAGGTTAGTAAAGAAAATGTTACTCTAGCTGGGCATGTACCTCTGCAAGACAGAGCCACAAAAACAGACAGAATGATCTGAAACAAAGCAAACTGTTCTTGGTCCCGAGGTATCACCCAACATTCCAACAATACAGACATAAAAGAAAACAATAAAGAGACACATACATTTGAAGCTTTCATAAAGTCCCATTCTGATAGACTAAGTTTATTTTGGTTTACAACTGGCCAACCAACCTCAAGTATTTACTGGTGGAATCATGCATTAGCTATCCCTCCATACTCAACACATACCCATCACAGGGTAACAGAAACAAATCCATGCAATACCAGATATTGTGGATACTCTCCCAAAACACAATAACAAACAAAACAAAAAGGACACACAGCCAACAAACCATCCAGTGGTACAAGAAACCAAGACTTCAAAAATTTCATTTAAATGTAAGATCTCCAATAATACATGCTGTGAGATGCTATCCCTCCAAGTCAGTAAAGAAAATGTTACTCTAGCTGGGCATGTACCTCTGTAAAACAGCCGCAAAAGTAGAGAATGAAATACAACAAAGCAAACTGTTCTTGATCCCAAGGTATCACCCAACATTCTAACTATACACACATTAAAACAAAACAAAACAAAAAAACAAAAAAAAGGACAAGTGAGACACATACATTTGAAGCTTTCATAAGGTCCCATTCTGATAGACTAAGTTTATTTTGGCTTACAGCTGACCAACCAACCTCAAAGATTTACTGGTGGAGTCATGCATTAGCTATCCCTCTATACTCAACACATATCCATCACAGGGTAACACAAACAAATCCATGCAAAACCAAATATTGTGGATACTCTCCCAAAACAGACACATCAGGTGTAGCTTACAACAAAAAACAACAAATAAAGAAAAAAGAACCACAGCCAACAAACCATCCAGTGGTACAAGAAACTAAGACTTCAAAAATTTCATTTACATGTCAGATTTCCAATAATATACATGATATATCATGTGAAATGTGACTCTAGCTGGGCATGTACCTCTGTGAAACAGCCGCAAAAGCATAGAGAATGAAATACAGTAAAAAGCAAACTGTTTTTGATCCCAAGGTATCACCCAACATTCCAACAATACACACACTGAACAAAAAAAAAAAAAAAAAAAAAAGAAAAAACAATAAAGGACAAGTGAGACACATACATTTGAAGCGTTCATAAGGTCCCATTCTGATAGACTAAGTTTATTTTGGCTTACAGCTGACCAACCAACCTCAAATATTTACTGGTGGAATCATGCATTAATTATAAATCCCTCCATACTCAACAGATACCCATCACAGGGTAACACAAACAAATCCATGCAAAACCGAATTTCACTGATACTCTCCCCAAACAGACACATCAGGAGTAGCTTAAAACAAAAACAAAAACAAAAAAAAAGGACACATAGACAGCATACCATGCAGTGGCGCAAGAAACTGAGACTTTAAAAATGTCATTCACATGTAAGACATATATTTTTGCCAGGCAACATCATGCATATGGGACTTATCACTGAAGGTTAAGACCCCACATGTCCACCCTAGCTTTCCCATTGAAGGCAGGTCTCAATGTATGTGGCCATGTGTAACCAGCTGTTACGTTGCATTTTTGAGGTACATGAACCTTTTTTTACTTTTATTTGCTAAGTCCAAAGTCCAGTGTTGCAGAGTAAGATGCTTTCTTGGGAGTAGCCACCTGAGCCCTCTAGTGGCAGTTCTGCCAATAAAGAAGTTATGGAGATTTCCATATTGTAATCCTAGACTGGCAGCATGCACATGGAGTATTTTGTCTTAGTACATTATGTCTTAGGATACAAAGATCCCCATTTGGCATTCTCTTCCTGCAGCAACTCTTTGAATGACAAGAGATTTGCTTCCAGGTATCCCCCAGTCTAACAAAAGAACCTGAAGTGCCCAGCTTTAGGACCAGAAAAGTTACAAAAACTCTTCTCATCTTTGCAGGTAAGTGGTCGTCTTGACAATAGTCACCACTATTTTCACCATTATTGTATTTATCTCCACTTTAAAGGTCTCTGTAATTGATAGTTAACTTTTTGCAAATATTTTTTCTAATTTTCATGTTCCATTCTGAAAAGACTTAATTGTTCTGAATTGTGCATTGGAGTTCCATTGGTGCACCATGTATTAACTGTTGAGCAAAACTTGGTAACTTGAACAGTTTTGTGGTTCATTATTTGTATTTTAAGTGGACCAGGAAAATTCTTAACAGGCCCCCACGATCTTGATTTGTGAAATGGAAGTGAAACTTTGGTTCCATGGGCAAACAGGCCCTTTTGTAATAAAATGATATATTTGAGTGACCATTGAGCTGAAAAAAGGTTTTATCTAGAAGTCCTACAAAGTGAAATTTTGGTTTTGGGAGTAAAATATGCTTTGCACCACTTTGGCTGGGCAAACCACACTAACTTGTACGTGTGTAACTTTGAGCTCAATGTGGAATGCAGTTGGCAGATGCCACACCCAAGGCTTTGATTTGACTGGTGCTGCCACCAGTGGTGACTTCAGCAAATAACTTTGTAAACATACATGCACATATTAAAAGACAAGGACATTTGGCATCCTCTTGATGCAGCAACTCTTTGGATGACAAGAGGTTTGCCACCCAGGCAACCCCCAGTCTAACGATGGAACCTTAAGCCCCCAGCTTTAAGACCAGAAAAGTTACAAAAAAAAAAACCCCTTCTAATCTTTGCAGAACACCCAGCCCACCACACAGCTGCTGTGGCAAAGACTGGTTCTGATCCTTTTTACTCGAGAGGAAAGGGGATAAGGACACAACAAGCTTAGTGAGGGGGGCAATATGGATTGTGTGTTCAATATTGACATTGAATGTTTCAATAGTTATCAACTGGTCTTGTCTTACTTGTTGTACATTACTGTCATCTAATGTTAATAAAATAAAGTGCTCTCAACACAGTGGCCTCAACGTTGTTAGTCATCTTGTAACAGACACTGTTGCACAACAACAGAGACCACATTCAACAGAAACCATGCAGCCATACATGATATCTTGAGTCTTTGGGGCTTGAGTACTCTACCACAACAACTTACAACAGTTGGTAACAAGAACCTGCACAAGAAACTAAGACTTTAAAAATTCCATTTATATGTAAAATTTTCAATAATACATGCTGTGAGATGCTATCCCTCCAAGTTAGTAGAGAAAATGTTACTCTAGCTGGGCATGTACCTGTCTGAGCCATAAAAATAGAGAGAATGAACTGAAACAAACTGTTCTTGATCCCGAGGTATCAATAAACAATAAACACATTAAAGAAAACAATAAAGGACAAGTGAGACACATGCATTAGGAGCTTTCACAAATTCCCATTCTGAATGACTAAGTTTATTTTGGCTTACAGCTGACCAACCAACCTCAAGGGTTTACTGGTGTAATCATGCATCAGCTATCCCTCCAGACTCTACCGATACCCCTCACAGGGTAACAGAAACAAGTCTATGCAATACCAGATATGGTGGATACTCTCATGAAACAACACACACCAGGTGTAGCTTATCACAAAAAACAAACAAAAAACACACACAGCCAACATACCATCCAGTGGTACAAGAAACTAAGACTTCAAAAATTTCCTTTACATGCAAGATTTCCAATAATATATGCTGTGAGATGCCATCTTTCCAAGTCAGTAAAAAAAATGTTACTCTAGCTGGGTATGTACCTCTGCAAGACAGCTGCAAAAACATACAGACATTGAACTACAACAAAGCAAACTGTTCTTGATCCTGAGGTATCACCCAATATTTCAACAATACACACATTAAAGAAAACAATAAAAGACAACTGAGACAAATGCATTTGAAGCTTTCACAAGGTCCCTTCTGATACACACCAAGTGTACATGTAGCTTACAACAAATACAAACAAAAAAACACACACAGCCAACATACCATCCAGTGGCACAAGAAACTAAGACTTCAAAAATTTCCTTTACATGCAAGATTTCCAATAACATACGCTGTGAGGTGCCATCTTTCCAAGTCAGTAAAAAAATGTTACTCTAGCTGGGCATGTACCTTTGCAAGACGGCTGCAAAAACATACAGACATTGAACTACAACAAAGCAAACTGTTCTTGATCCTGAGGTATCACCCAACATTCCAACAATACACACATTAAAGAAAACAATAAAAGACAAGTGAGACACATGCATTAGAAGCTTTCACAAGTTTCCATTCTGAAGGACTAAGTTTATTTTGGCTTACAGCTGACCAACCAACCTCAAGGATTTATTGGTGCAATCATGCATCACCTATCCCTCCAGACTCTACAGATACCCCTCACAGGGTAACAGAAACAAATCCATGCAATACAGACACATCAAGTGTAACTGAAAACAAAAACAAAAGCAAACAAAACCAAAAGGACACACAGACATCATACCATTCCATGGCACAAGAAACTGAGACTTTAAAAATGTTGTTTACATGCAAGACATTTTGCCAGCCAATATCGTGCATATGGGACTCAAGGTTAGGATCCTACATGCCCACCATAACTTTACCATTGAAGGCAGGTCTCAATGCATGTGGCCATATGTAACAGTCCACATGTTGCAGCTTTGGATTACATGACCCCCCCCCCCCCCTTTATTTATTTATTTATTTATTTATTTATTTATTTTTTGCTTTTTCCAAAGTCCACAGTGTTGCAGATCAAGATGCTCTTTTGCGAGTAGCCACTAGAGCCCTCTGGTGGCAATTCTGCCAATAAAGAACTTATGGGGATTTGCATACTGTTATCCCAGACTGGCAGTACGCAAATGGAGTATTTTGTCTCAGAATATAAGACAAGGATCCCAGAAACAAGCCACAGAAACTTGCATGTGTGTTACTTGAGCACAATGTGGAATGCAGTTGGCAGATGCCACACCTAAGGCTTGGATTTGACTGGTGCTGCCACCAGTGGTGACGTCAGCAAATAATTTTGTAAACATACATGCACATAAGACAAGGATCCCCATTTGGCATCCTCTTGCTGCAGCAACCCTTTGGATGACAAGAGGTTTATCAATCAGGCAACCCCAGTCTGATGATGGAACGTTAAGCTCCTAGCGTTAAGACCAGAAAAGTTACAAACAAACAAAAAAAAAATAAACAAACTTCTAATCTTTGCAGAACACCCAGCATTCATGTGGGTTGTCTTGTTCATATTAAGCTGAAACAATAAGCTGCTATCAAGGATACATATCCTGGTATAATCCAGGGTGGTATAGCCTTCTTCAAAAATTATATGTTGAACATTTTTGATACCATTAAAAACAAAAATTAAATTTAAAAAATCAGTGTCTGTGTATTATTATTATTGTTGTTGTTTTGTTATTATTATTATCATTATTATTATTATTATTATTATTATTATTATTATTATTATTATTGATACATGTATTTTCAAGGTAGGCATTGACAGCAAAGGACATGGAGAGTATGGAATTTGGCTGACAGGTTTTGGGTGCTGATGATAGCATGGAAGTGTTGCAGGAAATTTGACTCTTTGTGACAAATTTATACATATTCAACAGATATACCTGTGTGCCTGTATACTGGCTCATGCATATTAAATCTTCATTCAGTTAAGTAAGACTCAAAATTCATAGCTGATATGCATTATGCTGCAAGTTTGCAATGTTAATAGCATATCTCATTCTTAAATATATGTGCTGATAACTTCATATGATTTTGTTCATGTACATGAGTCTGCAGTAGTTCATGATAATACAAAGAATGAACAAAGCGACAGAGAGATGCACACTCCTGTTGATCTGGCTGACAATCTGTCAAAGTCACAATGACATTGTGGATGAACAACAGAAGGACATGTATGACAGATTGCTGCCCATCCACTAGCTCAGCTGACTGAGGAGTCAACTGAGCTTAAAATGTCAAATAATGCTGTACTGAACAAATGACTATCAGGATCTTAGATGTCATTG
Source organism: Hermodice carunculata (assembly GCA_964020975.1). Lineage (NCBI taxonomy): Eukaryota > Metazoa > Annelida > Polychaeta > Eunicida > Amphinomidae > Hermodice > Hermodice carunculata. The sequence goes on along the minus strand of CAXHWN010001131.1, from coordinate 2,374,991 downwards.
ATCTTTGGTCAAGGTAAGCAATAATTATTTCATTGCACAACCACTTATTCATAATGAGCAGTTGACAGACTTAATACATGTAAAAATAACAGTACTTTAACCCATCCTATAAGTTCAGCTACATGAATCCTATAAGATCAGCTATGTATCACTTAGCCTGCCTCAACCAAGCTCTCTCACAAATAAATTCATCTGAAAAAGATGCACATTCAAATACCAACCATTAGATACAAGTGGAAGGGGGAGGAAGTGGGGAGGGCTATGCATATTCTCAAAAAATGTACATGTATGTCCTAACATTAGAGAAAAAATAGTACTCCTGTACTCTAAAAAATAACATGTTAAGTACATTTTCCAGGAGAATTTGTTGAGTTGTTCTGTTTGAACTTGAAGGAAATGGTTTTGGACTGTGCATATGAAACCATACAATGGCCATGACAACTGAGGCTAACAAGGTGTTAATTGTACCATTGAATGGGTCAAATTATGCTACATATACGAGAAAGGTGCTGTGCAGGATGGCCCTGATGAAAGATATGTTTGTGATCGACAGTCAACGAAACTGAGATCGAGGCTCCTACTGTAGCAGCTGGTGCAGCAAAATTCAGAGGTAGGATAGACAAGGCAGTGGCTGCCATTGTTCTGACAATAAAAACATCGCTGCTGTATGGGGGGGGGGGGGGGGATCCCGTGGACCTAGTAGTGGTATAGAAGAAGTTAGTACATCATTTTACATGGAAAACTTGCGCCCACAAGCTATCATCATCCTTGCGAAACATAAAGCTGTAAATCCCCTTAAGGAACACATAAAGCAGATGACTGAGATCTTTTAAGAACTGTTAGTCATTGGGGCACCAACACAGGAGGAAGATCAAGTAGTCACGCTGCTGGCAAGCTTGCCATATTCCTACAACACATTAATTGGTAACAGCACTAGAAGCAAATGCGGAGGTACCAAGGAAGGAAATAATGACTAAAAGGTATGAAGAGGTGAAATGAAAAGAATGAGCACAAGCAGATACAAACAGTGAATCAGCCATGACAGCCAAACTCAAAAGAAACAAAAAGGGTCCTTTAGATGCCATCACTGTGGAAAGATTGGGCATGTTAAAATTAACTGCACAGAGCTCTCGAATAATGAGCATGACTTCAGTCAGATGGAGAAAAAGGCAAAAACAGCAGAATACAAGGGAAAGGACCACAATAGTTCAGATAGTGAGCGTGCACGACCACTGGTCAGGCACTCTTTGTCAGCTAATGCAACCACCCATCTGAACAGCTGGATTGTAGATTCAGGTGCAACATGTCATATGTACAATGATAGCAAGTCATTTCTTGAACTGTTAAAAATCTGGACCAACTACTGGAAGTTAAACTGGGAGATGGCAATGTGGTTAACAGGCAATGGGATCTGGTGTTATCCTGTTGAATATGAGCTTGCCAAACTCAGACCTCAAAAGGTACAAGTTACATGATGTGTTGTATGTGCCCAAGCTGTCTTATAACTTGTTTAAAGTATCAAAGGCAAACAAAAGCTGGGAAAACTACAGAGTTCAGCAAAACTGGCTGTTCTATTTTAGATGTAGAGCAACATATTATTGCCATGGCAATGAGATGAACAAGTCTGTACTGCCTGGATTGTGAAAGTGTTAATCAACAGAAGACATGTGTAGTGACTAACAGCCAATGTTCAGTCATCAAGGAGGATGTCTGGCATGGTCACTATGGTCACCTGAGAAAACAGAGATTAGGAAAACTGGATAACAAAGGATTAGTGACAGGTTTTGACTATGACTCCACAAAACAACTGAACTTCTGTGAACCATGTGTTGAAGGCAAACAGCATCAAAATCTGTTTCCAACAGATTATGCTAAAAGAGCTGGGGAACTGCTTGGATTAGTACACAGTGATGTATATGGAAAAATGAATAAAAAGTCATTAATTGGAGCTGAGTACATATGAAGGTCACGGGGAAAGACACACCCTCCAAATGTCTATGGAGAGTAGGTAACAAATTGACCAAATGATGAACTGAGTGACCCAATAACTGTTAAAGAAGCATTGTCAGGTTGAAATGAGGGAGATCGGAGTGCTGCCATGGACAAGAAGATGAAGTCACTAATGGAAAACAATGTCTATGAGCTTGTAGAACTACGCAAGGGCTGTAAGCAGTTGGAAGCTAGTGGGTATGTGTTCAAAACGAAGTGTGCTAACAGTTTAATTGAAAGATACGAAGCACAATTTGTAGCCCAAGGATGTTCACAAAAATTCAGCATTAATTATGATTAAATTGTGGCATGACCTACTGAGGAAAACAAAAGCCTTGGACACGAAAGATGAGTTCATGGCAGCCATAAGCTTATGAAATGGTCCAGTCTGTGGCTGTTACCTCTGTAGAAAGAAGTCAAAATTCAATGCAATATACTTAGGTAACATAATTATACAAGACTGGTTCAGGAATGTTAGGTGAAGGTCACCAAGATACTCATTTCCAGGAAAAATGCATCAGATCCCAAACCAACAAACCAAATGTAATTAAAATTCATATGCCACAGTCAAAGTTGCCAGTTACTCTCAAAATATGTGTCGCAAGTTGCTTCAGTATGGTCATTTCTACTTCTGCTGATGAGTATCCCAAGTAAAGTTATTGTTATACATGTAGATTACTGAGCTTGCAAAGTATTTCAATGTCAAAATGTGTCGAATTTAAGTAACTACATGACTTAAATTCATCAAAATGCTACAGAGTGCCAATTACACTATCATGACAATAGAAAGTAATATTGGCATAAGATTAGCATTTAAAAAATCAGATGGAACCACATGTAATACAAATTTGGAAAGTCTGCAACTAACCCTTCAACACCAGTGAAATGAAAAGTCGACGTCTGTGACTTTGTCCTTCTGATGTCACGAGATCAGTGGTGACATCAGACCCTTTGCCAAAAAAAATTCAGGATCCATAGAATGACAATGCTGTGGATGGCAATGGGCACACAATCCCCAGCTCTCTTTTTTTATTCAAAGGCAAGACAAAAACTTAAGTACAAAGTATTTATGTTCCTTTTCCATGCATTTGTGCAATCAGCACAAACTTTGGTTTTCACAAAGTACATATGCTGCCCTGGAGCCCCAAGATCCAATGGTTGGTAAACATAATTAATACATGTATACTGAATGCAACAACTGTGACACATGTCCTGTACATGTGCCAACTGTCTGGCATCCAGAGTCACCAGTAATTGAAATGCTGCCACATGGAATACCAGTAAATAACTTGACAAGAGGGCCTTGCTGTGAACAGCCCATGCTCAGCTAGATAAATTCAACCCAAAATAAGTCCCAGGCTGAGTTGAGTTGATGTAGGAAACAGGTTTGGAAAAAAAAAAATCATAAACATGCATGAACTCTAGTATTCCAATACTGACCATGGATTCTTGTTAATCATGGGATGAAAACGGAGACTTGTAAAAGGATAGAAAATGACCCCTATCACAACTTTTAATTACAGATCTCTGCAAATTTGCGTATTTCACACCATTCTGGATTTACTTTTCAAAATAAACTCACCAAAAAGAGGATTTCCTCTGAAAAGAGGAAGATTCTCAGGCCTGAATTACAGTGGTGCCACTAAATGTACATTGGTAGAAATTGAGTCAAACTATATATTCTCCCAGTTTTGAAGATAATACAGAAAACACTTGGTTTGAGAGAAGAATTTAATGATAAAACACAGCAACATTGCCGAATTGGGAGCTCCAACATTGCAAGCAACTGTACCTATATTCTAAATCAAAGGAATTTAGGTGCCTATGTGTATGTTGTCATGTGTCCCTAAAGCTGTTGAATATCAAATAAACTTTCCACTAATAAAAGTGTTCACGGTTTTGGGAAGGAAGAAACAAATTTCTGCTGGCAGCAGAATAATCTATTATGCGTGTGATATAAGAATGGCAACAACTGTAAATATTGCAGCAGTAACTTTATAAGACTACAAAGTTTAACATGAAACACTCTATTTAAAACTGGTGACTCTCCTGTTCACTCTAGGAGTGAACAGCCGGGCCATGGAGAGCCTGCCAGGCCGTGGCGAGCCTGGTCGGCCTCCAGTAGCCCGGGATGCCGAGGGCACTCCTCTTCCCACCACTGCATCTGTTTTCCCCACAGATGGAGGCACACCTGTTGAGATTTCACCACCTGGCCGTTGCCTGCCTGATGGTGGAATCCCAACAGATCTCCTCTCATGCATGGGAAAAACAGATGCAAGTGGCGGCACCCGAAGACGAGCACCCAAGACAGCAAAACATCTTTCTGGACTGGTAGCCCGTGCGGGGTTACCATTCAAGGGAGATGGTGCACGTCTACGTCGACTGGTAACCCACGAGGGGTTATCAGTTGATGGAGACTGTGCACATTTCCCTTGATTGGTAACCTCCGAGAGGTTATCAGTGGAGGGAGATGGTACACGTCTACGTCGACTGGTAACCCACGAGGGGTTATCAGTTGACGGAGACTGTGCACATCTCTCTCCATTGGTAACCTCTGACGGGCTATCAGAAGAGGAAGATGGTGCCCGTCTCCGTCGCTTGGTAACCCACGAGGGGTTATCAGACGAGGGAGACAGTGCACGTCTCCGTCGATTGGTAACCCACGTAGGGTTAGCAATCAAGGGAGACACAGGGGATCGTGAGCGTTCACGTTCATCATCACTTCGGTCCTCTGATGGTTGCCGCTGAGAGCAATCAACAGAAGACCGGGAAGATGATGAGCATGAACGTTCATGATCACCCCGGAAGGACCAATCAAGGTCACTTTGCTCTGAAGAAGACGGAGAGCTTGGTGAGGAGAACAGGAGCGACCGTGACGAAAGAGAGGTAACCATGGTCAACTCTGAATCGGACGAGGATGAAAGGGGCCCCAAGGGAGATCGTGAGCGTTCACGCCCACCATCTCGACCCTGCTCATCCGAGGAAGAGAGGGGAGATGATGAGCGAGAGCGTTCCCGATTACCCCTGCGGGCCCTGTCACGGTCCTCCTGTTCATCAGGATCTGCTGCTGACTGAAAAACGTGGCCCACCGGGCCAACCTGCTCGTCTGGTTCTACCACAGCAGCCTGTAAGGCTGCAAGCTTTGCTAGGCGTTGCTGTCTGGGGCCACATTTATGCCTGTTTGGAATTTCCCCCCGACAAGTACGGTATCGATCATCTGCATGGGACCTAACACAAGGAGGTCGTGGTCGTACTGGTCGTCGTCCAGGTCGGGTCTGATTAGCAGGTGGGGGTACAGTTTCTTCAGCTGGGGTCTCTGGAGGTGGACCTACCTGTACCTGATACCGAGCTGGCATCTGATGCCCATTCCTCTCAACTGCAACTCTTACCTCGTTGTAGATCGTTGGAAACGTCTGGTAGAACACGGCCACCAGATCCTGCAGGTTGTCCTCAGCAACTCGCCTGCTCATCTTGTATCGACCATTGGAGTACTTGGCCGTGGGACTCTTGAAGAGCTGATCAGGAACCCAGCTTGGTTTGTTGCGGTCATCGTATGCAGCACGTCCTCTTGGGGAACCGCTGGGTCGCATCAGCCAGTGAAGTAGCTTCCTAGTCTCCGTCATGCAGAGAGACTCTATAAAAGAAAAATTCAGATGCAATCAGAGATTGCTGGGTCCATGCTCCCCTCACCTGATCTATAACCCTGCTAATCACAGGTCTTATTTTGGAATGACCATAGTCAATAAAAATAGGCAAGTTTATCAGAATTGTCAATTAACTCAACTCCACCAGGTTAGAGCTGTGTCCCATAATGTTTTTCTGTTTTTCTGTTTTTTTTGTTTTTTTGTTTTTTTATAGATTGTTAACTGTGACTGAGACCTTGCATGTTGAACTACAATGCACTTCGTTACATCAGCCTATGATATGCAATTTCAGAGTCTCTAAAGTGCATCTGGATGTCATAGTAGAATTAAGTAACATGTCTACCAGAAATATGTGGTGGTGACATCCCTTTAACACTCACAACAAAAACTGTACACCATACACCCTATTGAATTCCCTTTGGGACCCTCACATCACTGATCAAACGAATGAGCACAAAATGACCAGAATCAGACTGAACAATGCATTTCAATTGTGCATCAGATCTCCACATTGTCTCAAACAAAACAAAAAAAGGACTCCTTATCAGGTTAAGTAGCATAAACGCTAGGCAACAGAATAAAGTTACATGTATGTGGTCCACACCGTAGATGGCCTTTCAAGTACTCTGAATAGGACTTGTACAATGTTTAAGCATGCTGTCACCCTCATGCATACTTAGTTAAAAATGGTAAAAAATACAAAGAATTTTTAATTTTACTGACAATTAGGTGAACTTGTGCTGTAATATTCAAAACATTGCTCTGAACTAATGAGACTTGCATTCATAAAATTTCCTAACTGGCGGGAGTGCTCAATTGAAACTTGTCATCAAACCTGGTCTTTCTGCCAAATTTGAGTTGGTATGTATGTATAGCTTTTCGTTTTTCATTCCATTCTGTCTTTTATTTTTAACCCAATTACGCCAAGTTCACATCAATGATTTGGACAATACAGGGACCACCTCTCTTAACCCTTTCCCCTTTGAATTAAGACTGAGTCAACAGCTTTCTTTGGCAGCTGTTGACCCGGGGCATGTGATATTGATAAGTCTCATTTACATTTCTCAGTCAAATTGTTTTTCATAACTGTTGAAATTAGTTGAAAACACTGAAGCAGACGACATTTGAACACCAGCCGGTTTTGGCCGGTTTGAGGGGGAAAGGGTTAAAATGATGCTGGATATTTTAAAATCACCCTTAGATCAGATTTATCTACAAATAAATAAATATAGCATGACAACAGTAATTGCTGTCACCCAAAAGCTGACCACATTTCAACTGCAACCATTAAGTTGTGGTATTCTCCTGAGTTTGCCCATTAGAGATGCACTTCACATCTATGCATGGAATTTCTGGTATGTAGTATGTACTATTTACTATGAGGCAATGTGGTATGGTTATCTGCGGATGCGTGTAACAAGAAACAATGGTTGAGGTGTTCTTGCACAGTCTGCTCTCTATGACTTGGCAAGGCGATTAAATATGCAATAACAAGGCAAAAGTGAATCAGTTCTTTAAGTTTTGGACTGATAGAAATTAGTATTAGTGAGAGGGGTACCTCCAACAACAAAATATAGTCCAACATACATGTATGTACTGTCTGCAATAAAATCTGGCACATTTGATCCAGTCTGCATTATTTGCCACATGATGACACTGAGTAAATTTATGGCCGTCAGTTTCAGTTGTTCAAGAACTTCAATGTTACTTGGTTTTCTAGCTTCCTCTGGACAACTCTTACACAAAGTGTCAAGTCTTTCATGCATGATCAACAGACAACTACACACCTGTGCATGTCTGCTACATGGGGCAGGCATTTGAAATGTAATGCATGTAAAGACTACATGATGTAGCCACCCATGGAGTATGTAAACTGCAAAACTTATACTTTTTTGGCAAGAGATTGTAGCCATTTGTCATAAAGAACTCCTGAAATGTACACAAACAACTTGAAACCAGAGTCATGCCTGGGGGCATGAATGTCTCGCCAGCGTAATTCAAGCCACTCTGAAGTTTTTTGTTGATGGGCGGACGGACGGACCGACTGCTTAGTCTCGCCAACAGCTTAAGCTGCGAGACAAAAATGATTTGCTGCATAGCAAATCAGTGTGTGTGTCTTCAAAGCTTATAAATTGCTGCTTACTAGTCCATAACATAGGAGTAGAAGTTGGAAAGGCATTTCTATCGATTATAGCTTTGAAGTTATTAAAGATTTAAAATTTCCGATGGTGCTACTTAGCATAATTTAAATTGCTACAACTTTTCTTTTTAAATCATTAGGTGTGCAATGGCCAATAACCCCATCCCTAGTAGAAGTTGGAATATCTGTATCTATTATACTTTTGAAGATGTTCAAGATTTAAAATTTCAAATGCCCCTAATTTGCATAATTTTAAACATCTTCATTCCTCTGCATAAAAAGGCCAAACCTCTTGTATGGAGGTACAATCACGATAAGTTAAGAGTTTCTGTGTATAATAGGGTTGTTTTTAAGTCAGACATTAGATGAAATTCAATTAACTTTTTTTTCCTTTGTTGAAGGGGGGAGGGGTCATGCACTTGTGTGGTAGGTACATTTACATCTTTTAGTGAGGTACATGTATGTCCATATGTACACCATTATAAACTACTGATTAAGTACATGTACATATACCGTACTCCTTCCAATTGTAGCACAGGCCCCAATAGAAGCACACACTCTACTTGAAAATCTTGGTGGTTTTATTAAAAATTCAGTACTTTTCAATATTTGAAGAAATTAACTGCTTCTGATGAAAGAAGAGGGTTCATTGTTGTTATTTAATGCCATACAGATTCCATAATAAGTGTAATTGCTTGCGGTATTGTAAATTAAAGGGAGCCACTCATTAAATTTGAATTCTAGCTCAGTGACATAATCACACTTATTATTGTACACGTGTATTTAGTGTCAAGACACTGTCTTGAACTATTTTCCTATTTTAACAAGTGCAACTTCAACTCTGTTTAAATGTTGTCTGCTTCATTGTGTTCAACTAATTTCAACTGTAATGAAACAAAATTTGACTGCCAAGGAAAGCTGTTGACTTGGTCGTAATTCAAGGGGGACAGGGTTAGTGGGATAGCTATATGTACAGTTTCTTGCATGTGCTTAGTATCATTTCTTTTTTTTTTTGAGCTCAGCTGCCTTGTCAGTCACCTGAGCTTTTGTGAGGGTCTGTCCTCCATCAATAACAGTGACTAAATAACTTTTTAATTAGATAATATTCCAGATTCATAGATATCACAAAAATGATATAGACCTACTTTCTACTTTTGCTATAAACTCAGCTGATGAACTAGTCAGAAGAACCAAAATAGTGATAGGCCTACCAATTATCCTTTATCTTTTGCAGAAGTAATAAAATTTGGATTTTGAGTGGTTGGACCTATACATATTGGAAACACTATAGTCTGTATTTAATGAAGAATATTTCAAAGGTTGAGAGGACCAGTTTAAAACCACCAGTTGCCTTTTTTGGGTGACTGCCTGCCTCAAGTCAGGAGTGAAATTTGTTTCTTCACATTGGTATTGGAAGATGAATGTTGATGCTTTGGTAACTCTGGAATCTCTTTGCTGTCATTGTTAATACATAATTATAAGACAGTGTATCATACAAGAGACGTCCGTCAGTCCACAATTCACATTTTCGACTTCTCCAAAACCCTCTGCCAGATTCACTTCAAACTTGGTGGGGATATGCCTTGGGTGAGTTTCTACAAAGTTTGTTCAAATGGTCATGCTCAATTGATTTTTGGATTTTTTATGAATTTTTTTGTTCTTTCTTGGGTAAATCTTAAAAAATCTTCTCCGAAACCTATCACCAAATTGCTTTGATATCGCACAGGGACACTTCCAAGGTCTCCTTGTTCTTAATTTGTTCACCAGGTGGCGCTGTGATTTTTTTCTATTTTTTTATGATTTTTTTGTGTGATTTTGCTATTTTTGATTTGTTCTCCAGAAGCGTCACTCAGATTAAGCTGAAACTTGGTGGATATGTTCCTGGTGGAAGGGCCAAACAAAGTTGTTCACAGGGTGGTAGTGCTGTGGTTTCCTGATTTTTAACGATTTTTTTCAATGCAGGTACTTGTCGGTCAATACAGCTTTCCTATTGATTATACTATGCAAGTCAATGGGCATTCTAATGCTAATTCACATTTTCAACTTCTCCAAAACCGTCATCCAGATAGATTTATACTTGGTGACAATGTACCTTTGGTGGGTTTCTACCAGGTTTGTTCAAATGGTCACCTCCAGTGATTTTTGGATTTTTAATGATTTTTTTGTTCTTTTTTTGACAAATATTAAAAAATCGTCTTTTCCACAACCACTCACCCAATTGCTCTGATATGACATAATAACACTCCTAGGGACTCCTAGTTCTTAATTGGTTCATAAGATGGTGCAGCATTTTTTTAATGAATTTTTGTGCGTTTCTGATACTTGTGACTTCTTCTCCAGATCCGTTACTCAGATTAAGTTGAAACTTTGTCGATACGTTCCTTGTGAAAGGGTCGAGCAAAGATGTTCACTAGGTAGCACTGCTGTGGATTCCTGATTTTTAACGATTTTTTTTGTCAATTCGGGAACTTACCGGTAAATGCACCTTTTCTATTGCTTACTATGCAAGTCAATGGGCATTCTAATGATAATTCACATTTTGGACTTCTCTGAAGAAACTGTCTGTCAGATTCACTTTAAACTTCGTGGCAATATATCTTGGGTGGGTGTTTACCATGTTTATTCAAATGGTTACAATCCAGTGGTTTTTTGGATTTTTTATGATTTTTTTTTAAATCTGTAAAAAAGTTGTAATAGGAAAGTTTAACATGGGAATTTCTTGTAATGGTTATAACTTCAATAATTTTGGCCAGACTTGTGCCAAACTTGGTAGGGATGTACCTTTTATAAGTGTCTACCTATTTTGTGCAAATAGTCATGCTCCAGTGATGTCTGGACCTTGACCTCATTTCCAAAGGTCATAGGACAACTAACATGAAATTTACTGTTCACTTGATAACTTGAGATCTGTTTTGAGTTAGGACCTTGATGTAAATGTTTCTCTATGATGGCAGTACATGAGCGACCTTGACCCCATTTCTGGGGTCACAGTGCAACATACATGAATTTTACTCTTCACTATAACTTGAGAACTACTTGAACTGGAACCTTAATGTTGCACATGTATGTTAGTGTTCTATAAAGGTCAAACCTGGTCAGAACATGGGTGACCTTGATCCTATCCCAAGTTCACAGAGCTGCAAGTGTGCTGAGCATGGGCTGTTCATACAGCCCTCTTGCTCCTTTTTTTAAAGGCAAAGCTTGTGTAGTTTATTACCCTATAAGTTCCATTTCTTTTTGAATGGAATAACCTTGCACACAATTTATGATACAAGTCTATCAGTTCTTTTGCTTTTTTGTCTTTTTTTTTGTTATGGGATAGCTTGATAAGCAGTTTATAATTGATGAGCCTTTCAGTGCTTCTTGACTTTTCCTTTTTTCAACAAGACAGTTTAATATGCAGTATAGTATATATATATGCCTTTTTGTTGACTTTTTTCTTTTTTTCTTAAATGGGATGGCTTAATATACAATACAGGTCTACCATTTGTTTTAAAATGGGATAGATTCAGATGCAGTCTGTTATACATATCTTTCATGTAGGTATATAGGTCTACACATTTTTTTCGTTTTTGATGTTTTTTTAATTTGTTCTTCATATTCTTTTTTTGGGGGGGGGTGTTTTTTGTCTTCTTTGTTATGTCTGTGTGTGAACACAGACATACTCTCTCTCTCTCTCTCTCTCTCTCTCTTTTTACAACCAGATTTGTCGGGAGTTTTGCAGATAGACACAAAGTTCTAACTTACACATATAGGTTTGAGACAACTGGCAAATCCAATAGCAAAACAAACAAAACATGGGGAATTTTAATGCATGCTAGATTCACCAAATTTCTCCCCAATCCACACGCAGGCTTTCAACTGCCGCCTGTATGACCTATTGCTTGACCTCTATGGTGCCAGGCAACCATTTTGCATTCATAATAAATTAGCTTGAACCTGTCTCACAGCTTTCTGTCCATGCATGCTGAGTGTCAGGTTTATGTAGTATGCTGGGAGGTATCAATCTCACTTTCCTACATGGATGAAACTACTATCTATAATAGTTTTGAACCTATTCAACATTTTAATTTTGTGTATTTGCCTGATTAGCATAAAATCCTACAACTTTGGTTCATGGTTCCTTGGATGGGGCTATGCCACAAACCCATAAATTGAAGTACATGTAGTAATGGCACCTCTATCTAAACTAGTTTTGAAGCTATTCAAAATTTACATTTTGCATGTTCACCTAATTTGTACTTTACTATAAATTAAAATCCTACAGCTTTGGTTCATGGTTCATTGGATGCGGCTTTGCCACAAACCCATAATTTTATGTTGGAATGGGATGTCTATGTATAATAGTTTTGGAGATATTCAACTTTAAAATTTTTCATTGCCCCTTATTAGCATAATTTTAAATTCTACAACTTATGTACTGTCCATTATATTGGCAGGTGTCACAAACCTATATATGCACACTGAAATTTTGAGTCTATCTGCAATAGTTTAGAAGATATGGAGCTTTTAAAATTTTACTTGCCCCTAATTTGCATAATTTTAAACACCATAATTATTCCAAATGAGACACTCAATTTCACTGGTAAGCTCAGTCACCATGGCAAGTTTGGTGGTTTTCGGAATGATAGTGTATGAGAAAAACTCCAGACCAACTTGGTCAGAAAGAAAGAAAGAAAGAAAGAAAGAAAGAAAGAAAGAAAGAAAGAAAGAAAGAAAGAAAAAAAGAAAGAAAGAAAGAAAGAAAGAAAGAAAGAAAGAAAGAAAGGAAGGAAGGAAGAAAGGAAGGAAGGAAGGAAGGGACGAACGAACGAACGAACGAAAGAAAGAAAGAAAGAAAGAATGCTTAGAAAAACAAAATGTCTGGGTTGGCACCCAGACATAATTAAGCTACAGCACAAATTACAGAGATACCTGGCCATGGTTTAGCAAGACTTTTTGCCAGAGAGTGCCAGTAGATTGACTTGGGATGAGGCAGATTAATGAATTCCGCAGCCTGTAATGGAAATGTTGAGTGGGCATGGTACCCTCCTGCCCACCCACCCTCAACCCCCAGCAGTGGGTGGTGCTGCCTTTGGGGCTCAGCTCAAGGGGCCTAGCTCTAGTGGGAATGGAGCTGCAACATGCTCATGCAGTCAGTGCCATCTCAAGGGGTTGTCAAGTCAGAAGCCAGGCTTGCTGAACTCAATGAGAATTATCCACAGCTTATCTTCTCAGGTTCATTGGCCTGTATGTCTCTCACACGCTAAAAGAGATTTTACTGAATGGGCAGATCTGTTGCCACAAAAGCTTAAGGCCAGCTGCAGTTCAGCTGAGCAATGGTTGTCTACCTATGTAAACAAGGCCACACGCTGAGGGAATTCTCTCCCCACGGCTGTAATGTAACAACTACTTGGGGCAACCGTGACAAATCCCGGTCAAGTAAACATTGTAAACAACAATGACTGGTGGGAAGCACCATAAGAAGCAATACGAACCATATGGGAGTGGATACATGCCATGCTAATACTAATATTCATGAGTTTATATAAGAATAGGCACCTTGTCAGGTGCAGGTACTAGTTAAATACAGCACCATAATTCACCAGGTGGCGGCCAGGTTAAGTGGCACCAGAGGTGCATTACTGGCATATGAGAGCTATAGGGCTTTAGAATCAAAGTGGCGGCTGATCTGACCTGTAGATGAGATACAGTATGGACAGCCATCCAGTCTGGCAGGTATTTCATTTTACAGGCACAGGCTTTGCAATACAGGCCCCAGTTTTATCAGGAAGGATCATCAACAACAAGGTGGCCCCGGGCCAGCAGGAGCAGGCCAGTGTGGCCACCACTGCAGCGGGGGCAGTAATGAGGGCAACAGGTCTCCCACTGGCTTCTGTGGGGCCTATAACAGAGGGCAGTGCTCAAAGCAGGACTACAGGGTCCCCCATAAGTGCATTATCACATGTAACAAGCAACACTCCCAATCCAAATGTGCATGTCATACAAACACACATATGTAAGCAATTAAATATTCCTGAGTGGAATTGAATGGAAATTTCAATAAGCTCTACCTAACTAGTGGAAAAATGTGTTATTTCTTCATTCACCTTTCAGTCAATCTGTGTACTGCTGTTATCTTCATTGTTCCCAACTTATTCAAGACTTTCCTTAAAAGCAATATACAGAACTGATATCCCTGACTGTATCACTGAAGCTAATATCCTAATGTGTATTCTTACCATTAGGTGATCTAAGAAAACAGTAAAAAAATCAGCAAATGACAGTCCTCCCATCAAATGAACAATTTCACTGGAGGTTAAGTAAAGCTACAAATTTATCATGTTTGGACAGAATCCAGCTTGTGGTTTGGTTGTACATACATGTAGTCAAAATTATAAACCCCACAAAAATTCATTAAAAAAAATGGCAGTGCACCCTGTTGAACAAATAAACATAAATTCCCTATTAAAAGACGCATCTCCATTAGAAGACGCACCCCGACTTTAGGACATCCACAAGGTTGTAATCTCCATCATTTTGTTCAGCAGAAAAACACTAGGGGGGGGGGGTGGCGGGGGGGGGGGGGGGGGTGTTAGTACCAGAAGAAGCACCCAGACTTCAGGCTGCTAAGTGGGAAGTAATCAAAATGAAAAGTTCCCACCATAGTTTCATGTGTGCAACTTGCGCAAATTTTGCACTCTGTGACCATTCTACGTTTTTTCTTCTCGTTACGTGTCACACGTTTTTTACATCATTTTATCAACATTACAGAAGCATGTTATTACCTTTTTTCTGTCTGTGGTGTTTTTGTCAATCAGTAGTGTGTATGTTAAAAATGCAACCCTTCTATTATTACTTGACCTCATGATGTTATGTGTTCTCCATATGTCTACTCCTGAAGCTACCATAATAGCTCATCAGGCCATGGTGCAGGGAAAACTCTATCAGAAGATGCCCGGCCCCTGCCCTCAATTTGGAAAATATAAAAATGTATTCTAACACTAGCCGCGGCTTCAATTAGAGAATTTACCATAAGTTCACAGGGTGCTCAGAAGTGTCCCTGTGCAATTTCAAAGCAGCTGACCACGTGAGGATTTTTTTCGATTTTGCACCCCCCCCCCCAATAAAAAAAAAACAGACACACAAAACTTCATAAAAATAAAAAAATCACTGGTGATGAAAAGGAGGGAAGTTGTGTACGTGAAGTCTTTGACTGTGAGTTGATTTAGATCAGAAGATGAAAAAAACTAACAGCTCACTGGGTCAGCTACATGTATATTCAGGCACTCAAAGCCATCCATATAACTGTCAAGTGTCTTTCACTCATTCCGGAGGCATCTGCTACTTTGCTGTCTGATTTTTTGCACTTTTTTTAACAGAAATCCTATTTTGTCAATCTTTAAATTCCATCAAAATTTACTTTTTCTTTCAGTTAAATTTACATATTGTCAGGCAGATCTCCCAATAAAGGTGTTAGATTTTCTTGTCAGAAGACGCTGATAGACAGACCTAAACATGTATGGCACTGTATATGAAACAGTATTTTCTTCACATTTTCTCTCTAGCAGTCCTTACTCTGAAAACACTGGAGCACATAAAAATGCTCTTTAATAATAGGTCTACACACCCCCAAGATTTGTAAAATTGAGTGAACCAGAAGTTGACTACCTAAACATTCTCTCTCTTCCACCCTCTCTCCCTCTAAAGTTGATGCAAGTAACAAATGGCAAAGAGTCCTATTAAACTTGACCACATTTCTACAGCCACATGTCACACCAAATCAATTTCATATTTGTGTCACTTTCATCTCCAAAAGTGAATATGGATATAATGTCCTCAGGGTATGGTCTGCCAATAGATTTTTTCAGTTGCATTATAAGTAAATGCAACTTAATTAAAACCATAAAAGTCAAAACATTCATACAGCAGCAGATGGTAAATTCAAATGCCAGTTTAGAATATTTTTAACAGCCACAACTAAACTGCAACTGAATTGGCCACAGCAATGTCCAGGGCCCAGCACATACCTGTACCTCATGGAAATCATAAGAATACAGACAGAAAAAGCTTCCCAACATTGGCAGAAGCTCACCTGACCTAGCATACATAGGAAATATGACCTTTGAAGTGAGCTTAAAGTGCACTCATGTACTGCCTAAACTTGGCCCGCATAGCTTGAAGCATCAGAAGCAGCAATGTGAAATCAAAGCTTATGCAGTTCCTGATTCACAAATGTGACCCTGCAACTTTAGAGAATACATGTACATGTATATAATCCAGGTCATCTGCCACCCTTTCAACCTAGTTTTTGTACAGGAATGCCATCATGCCCAATTCTAAAGTACTAAAATAGATCTCAACTTATCAATCACAAACCATGTTCCCTAAAACTCAAAAAAAAAAAAAAAATTAAATAAATAGAAATAAAAAAAAAAAAAACCGCAAGAAATTACGATTGTGTGGTCTATCAGTAGGGACACATCCTTTTTTTTTCTTTGAGAAGTAAAACATGCAAGGTGTTCACGGACACCCAGATGACTGAGGCAGACATGTTCAATAATATGCTGAGCTCACTAATCAGTCAGCTGAGCTACTCATCGATGCATGACCTACTGAACTAAATTGGCTGAAACCAACTGATCCACTGAGGTTTGACGAATGTCTGTCCTTCATCTTTTGAGAGAATCGAAAGTGTAAATTGTTAATGTATGTACAAGCCCACTTTAAGAAACAAGGAATGGGTCAATTGGACATGACTGCAGTATTAAACAGCCGATGAAATGTTGGCAAACCAGGCAAATAATCAAATTCTAAACTTGATAGTTTTTTTCTTTAAATACTGGTTCTAAATCATTCCTTCATGAGACAGTTTTGGACAGGGAGCTACATGTGTGCATCACAGATTTGAAGTCTCTGTACTCACCCTTGGCCTCGCCTGCCTCGGCATACCTCCGGAGGAGACCCTCACACCGTCGGTACGCCGCCGTAACTGCACCCTGCTGAGCAAGACTCACCCTGCCAGGGTCCGGGATCGATACCACTGGCTGCATTTTCGAATTGCTGTAGGGTTTCAACACGATTCTGCAAAGGACAAAACTGAAGTTAGACACTGCGCCATGCTGATCAAGATTTCACAAATACAAGTCATAAGAACCAAGATGGTTCTGGCCTGCACCTATCCCTCCCACATCAACCACCAATAAAAATAGTTAAAAAACCCTGTTCAGGGGTCGAAATTAAGGTTTTTTGTCTGGTTGATCCCAAGAAAAATTTTCCACATTTTTAGGTAACCAGTGGGTTAAAGTTCCACAGAGTTCAAAATTGTTGGTTGCCCGGCACAAACAAGCAGTCCTTAATGTTAAGCCCTGCTGTTGAAAAAAGGGGGGAAAAATGGTACAACCCCCAATGTCTGTCATGAAATCAGTCTGATTCTTTAAAGAACGTCATTTTGCACATTTTATGAATAGAGGTTCCTGAGGAGAAACACTTGAAAGCTTATGGAAGTCTGTGAATAGGATATATTCATATTTAAATGCAGTCCTACTCTAGCACCTATTGGGCAAAAGAGGGAGCCATGTGCATCTGGGCAGATCCATGTATTTAGCATGGTCAAAAGTACTTTCAATAAAATAAACAACACGAACACAGAATAATCTTAAGAAAATGTATTAATATATTATTTGAAACATAAAGGATGCCTAAATTGATTAGAAATTGGCTCTCTTTTGGCTGAAAATGTGCTTTTTATAAATGTTTATGTACTATATAGTACAGATCTGCCATGATCATGGTGGAAGCATCAGTCTGTTGCCCCGGCAACACAGGAAGTGAGCAGGATCACAGTTAATTATGAATGTCTCCTATTGAGTCAGCAATGCTTTAATTGGCATGAATCCAGGAACTATCAATGGGAGGGGATTGTGTTTCCAATCAGTAGATTTCACCTGAGGACATGGGTGGCACGAGGGCTACATGTGTGAAGTCCTTGTGGAGAAACATGGGACATGTTCCCCATGTGGGCAAATTTTGTAAAAATAATTCACTGCATGCATTTCAAGAACAAAATAATATCAACTAGTCACTCGTGCTGCCATACACAACAGTGAGGCAGACAAACCAAGGGCTGCCTGGCTCAGCTGTCATAAAGAGGCTGTCAGTTTGGGTAACAGGCTGCTCAGCACTCACTACAGGCAGATTACTCTTTCAGTCCTTTTTTGTACATGTTGTCAAGGTTTTCCCCTGCTAAACATTCAGGCTTTATTTCATTAACTTTGAATCTTTAATGCCTTGTAAGCAAAATGAGCCAAAGTGATTTTACAAGAGAAAATATCTTATATACATGTATATTCAAAGGTATTGCATCATCTTTTGCCAACATTTTCATGGCTGATTTTGAAGACTTCTAAACAACTCCTTCATTCCCTATACCCACCCCGCCAGTCTGACATCATTTTACTGACGATATCTTCTGTATGTGGACATAAACATAGGAAGAACAGAAAGACATTTGAACTCCTGTCATCCCACCATCAACTTTCCACACCAGTACTCCAAGAGTGCAATCAATTATCTTGACACCATGGTCATACAGTATGCACCACACTCCATGTAAAACGGCCAGCCATACACACATATTTAAATACCTGCAATGCAGGTCAGCCCACCCAAAACATTCTAACACCTTACTACTTCTTTACGAGAATCTGTACCAATCGGCAATTTTGAACAGAGTGCTGCCAAATTCCTTAACTATTATGAAAAGAGAGGATACCACATCACACTCTGGCACAAGCAAAAGAGAGAGTTGACCAAAGTGATCGAGCCTCAATTTTTGCACCACGCCAAGACAATGAGAACAACTATCATGCCACATATTTTACTTCATAACCACTTTCAGTCTGCCACTTTTACACTTTAGAGAAATGGTCCAAACACACTGGAGTATTCTGGAAGCCTCTTGCCACACTGAAGCAATGGTAAAAATGAAAAAAAAATATAGGGTTCAACTGACTGCAAAACCTATGTGATCTTTTGGTTCAATCAAGAATCAAAGAAACACGCATTGACCACAATCCAGCCATTTCAGGCAAGAAACTTGCCAGTGAATGATGCAATAAACAAAATGACAAGTACTGTACTTGCCTCAGCACCTCCATGCTGGTGACATTCCTTTTAAAATAGGGACAAGAATAGTTCATGCATGTGCATGAATTCTCATTCATGCATTCTCTGTTCATTTTACTGTGGGGCCCAAATATTACTGACGTACATTTAAAATGAAGATGAATATAAGTGCTTCATCAATGCAAAAAGTACATGTTAATGGTGCACCGGACGGGCTACAACCCCCACAATGCTAACATGCCCCAAACAGGGATAATGACCATGCTGATCAGGTCAATTAGCACAATTAAACCTTAGGACATACACTAGTGATGTTATCTATACCAAAGTTGACCTTTGAAGCACTCATAGGAAGACCTGTAGAATTGTTATTAAAAGAAGTGTCACCAACAAGTGAGGGTATAAGCAATGCGCACACAAACCTACAGGGTCTATATCGAGTCCCTAAAGGTGGATGTTGTGAAAGCTTTAGCCCCTTCTACCTCTTCACATGCAAAACATATCAAAAACAGTATGTAGGACAAACTCAATGTCCACTTAAGGATACGTTGCATGGACATGTTTGTTGTATCAGTGACAAAGTAACAAAGTAACAACTCAACCATAGGGGAGACATTTTGCTCAAGCTAATCAAGAGTGGACTTGCTCTAGAATTTCACATCTTTGAGTACATCCAAACACCACTCAGATTAGTGCATTATAACTCCACCCCATGGATCAATTTGCCCACAATATCATTGGAAACTGAACAGGATTTCTTGTTCAGTCTTCCATGTGTGCTGAAGTTGTAATTCCCCACGTTAAAGCCACCCTTTGTCAACACATTGGTGTTCCAAAAGAATTTCATAATGCCACTAAATAAATGCTCTCAATAGGGATCTGAACAGTAGCCCCCCTCCCCCCACTGTTCCTCACCAAGTAGAGCAATATGCAGCAGCTGACACATCACGACCAGTTATTTATCTTCCATTTATAATAAAAACCACAGCCATTCCTTATGACAATACATGTGTACATGTATTGGATGAGAATCTACTGGAATTTTCAGCTGTAAATGAAAATAGGGCCATGCGCTGACTTAAGAGTATGTGTGCATATTAGCTGATTAAGTCATAGCTATACCAAAGTACATGTATATATATACTGGGTGCCATATAGCACTTGTGAACAGTTTGTTCCCCACAAACCTTGGTTCCTGAAGAGGGTGAGGCTATCTGAAACTGGTCAAGCCAAGAAAGGAATTTGTGCCTACCAACACACTTGCCCTTTTGTTTTAGCTTACTGTGAATGTGTAAGTACTTTGATGATTGGACTTCTAATCGGAAAAGAGAACTGGTACAAAAAGGATCTCATGGAGATGCTACCTGGTGAACACCTTTGTTGGACGCTTCCACAAGGAACATTTCTGCCAACAGTCAGCATACTCTGAGACATGGTTTGAGACCAGTTGAAAATAGCAAAAACACACAAAAATTATGGAAAAAAGAAGACATTGTAGTGGAACCTGTTGACCAAATTAAGATCTAGGGGTCTATAGAGGTTTTCCTATGCAATTTCAAATCAATCTGCCAGGTGGCTTCAGAAAGATTTTAAAAATATTTTGCAAAAATATATACAGTGGTCCCTGTCTTGAGAGGCCACTCCAATGAGAGACCACCTGGCTTGAAAGGCTACTTTTGGCAGGTTCCTCCTGCTATCTTTTCCATGATATTGTACCTCTAACGAGAGGCCACGTGTCTTGACAAGCCACTTTTAGAACTATCCTTCGTGTGGTCTTTTAAAACAGGCACCATGCACTGCATATAACTTTATTTTAACAGGGTGACTCAGTTAGTGTGTGAGAGTCCCTAATCTTCCGTGAGGCCCTCTAAATTTTTCAGTACTTTCAGTCAAGGATCAGATGTAAGCAAATATCTCACATATACATAAGACGAGTACTGTGTCAAATACACTGATAATAGCATTCAGGGTTTTTTTTAAGCAGTTCAAGCAAGTGTTTTGTGCAGTGTCTCTTGAACATACATAAGGAATGTGAACATCAGATTTCCTTTGGGAAACTATTCAGTAAATGGCTGCACCACTGTAACTTACTGTTTCTTTTCATAAAGTTTGTCCTAGGTTGGTTAATAGCTGGTCATCAGTGGCATGGAAATCCTTCACATGTACAAATACATGATATCCTTCATATATGGTGAAGCCACATCATTCAATGATTTATATGCAAGCACCGCCTTTTTAAATTTGTTCTTCCAATGTCATCCAGTTCAGCTGTGAATCAAGTGTTGTAACTAACAAAACAGTTCGTGCCTGTCAACAGATATGCAACTACTTTATGCAGCCGTTGCACTTTCTTTAACAAAGCCCTATTACAGTTTCCCTATATACGGTGTAATAATAATCAAAGTGTGGGAATATGTACGCATTTACATACAGTTTCCTCACATGAAAAGGCAAATAGTAGCATATTTTCCTCAAAATATTAAGATTTAAAGCTATTTCTTACATACATGTACATGTATACAAAAAAAAAGTATACATGCAGATGCATTTGTTTCACATGGATTGTGAAGGAAGTCAAGCATTGACTTATCGAGTCACTCCCCATGGCACAGATGTTGGCGTGTACCTCCTACCTTGTCTGTGGTGGAGGAAACCAAAGTTCCGAGAAAACCACCGTGCATGGTTAAAGTGGTAGGAACTTTTCCACATGCTTCCCAGGACGAGAATCAAACCCGGTTCTCAGAGGTGAAAAGCGAGCATCTAACCACTCAGCCAACCATGCACCCAATGTAGGTTGGCAACATGTGCATCCCAAGTCAAAAACCAGTCAACACAGCTCTAGCCCTAAAACTTGTTGTTCATTTACAGTCTCTAGGAAATGTCCATCCAAGTAAATACTTAAAAGCTTCTCACGTAACTTTCTCGCCTTCCTTTTTGAAGACAATAGCACTGTTTTTTATTTCTTTTGGTAGGCTAGAAGCCTATTGTCCTTGCACCATTGATCTGCCAAGTTTCTTCAGCAGCAGTGAATTCATGGTCAACTAAGTCGAACGCTTTCTGTAAATCCAACATGACTGATCCTCCAAGCTGACCATCATCAAGTGCCTCAAGTTATATGTCCAGTAATCTATGGAGACCTGTTTCATAGGAATGACATTTCCTGGATCCTGACAGACATGAACCAAGAAGGTTGTGGTTGGCAAGAAAAAGATAAAAACATGAGTGAATGCATCTTTCCAGTACTTTTGACAGTGCACACAGAACATGCATAAACCAGAGCCATGC
Organism: Hermodice carunculata; assembly: GCA_964020975.1. NCBI lineage: Eukaryota > Metazoa > Annelida > Polychaeta > Eunicida > Amphinomidae > Hermodice > Hermodice carunculata. Next base: position 2,352,827 of record CAXHWN010001131.1, on the reverse strand, counting down.
CCGGGGGCATGAATGTATCGCAGTCTCGCAAGAGTAATTCAAGCAACTCCGAAGTTTTTTGTTGACGGACGGACAGACGGACGTCCGGAAAGTGACTGCTTTGTCTCGCCAACAGCTTATGCTGGCGAGACAAAAATCACTGGAGCATTATCATTTGAACCCAATTGGTAGAAACCCACCCAAGGTACATCTCCACCGAGTTTCAAGTGAATCTGGTTGATGCTTGACAGCAAATCTGCCTGGGTGCCTTCAAAATGAGAACAGTTTGAAATGCTACACTTTGCCATTGTTCAACATAAACTATATTTTGTGTATTACGCTAATTTCCATAAATTACAATGCTACAACTTTGGTCCTTGGTTTATTGGATGTGGCCATGTCACAAACTTATAAAGTGAAGTTTGAATGACACTACTATCAGTAATAGTTTTGAAGTAATTCAAGACTTTAATTTTGTGCATTTGCCTAATTTGCATCAGTTAAAAGCCTGAAACTTTGGTTTATAGTTCATTGGATGTGGTTATGTCACATACCTACAAATATAAGTTGGAATGGCACCTCTATGTATAATAGTTTTGAAGTTATTCAAAGATTTAAATTTCTTGTATTCATCTTATTTGCATAAATCAAAATTGTACAATTTTGGATCATGGTTCATTGGATGCAGCTATGTCACAAACCCATAAATTGCAGTTGGAATGGCACCTCTATCTATAATAGTTTTGAAGCTATTCAAGATTTAAATTTTGCATATTCGCCTAATTTTTGCTTAAATTTAAATCCTATAGCTTTGGTTCATAGTTCATTGGATGCATCTTTGCCACAAACCTACAAATTGAAGTTGAAATGGCATCTCTATCTATAATAGTTTTGGAGATATACAACTTTTAAATTTTTTAATACCTATTATTAGCATAATGTGAAATTCTACAACTTTCATACACTGTCCATTATGTTGGCGGGTTTCACAAACCTACATGTGCCCATTAAAATTTTGTGTCTAAAGTGAGATAGTCAACTTCCCAACTAGCTCTGTTACGATGCCAAGTTTAAACATTGTAGCTTGCATGGTGTCTGAGAAAAGCTCCAGACAAATTGTGTGGTGGAAAGAAAGAATGAGAGAGAGAGAGAGAGAGAGAGAGAGAGAGAGAGAGAGAGAGAGAGAGAGAGAGAGAGAGAGAGAGAGAGAGAGAGAGAGAGAGAGAGAGAGAGAGAGAGAGAGAGAGAGAGAGAGAGAGAGAGAGAGAGAGAGAGAGAGAGAGAGAGAGAGAGAGAGAGAGAGAGAGAGAGAGAGAGAGAGAGAAAACAGTAAGTCTGGGTTGGCACCCAGACATAAAGAGGGAGGAGGGATAGGGAAGAGGGAAAGGGAGAGCCCAGTCATCACCTTTTTCAAATTTTTATAGCAGAATAATTTTTCACATGTAGCTCCCTGTTCAAGGTGATGTCTGTTTAGCAGACCCAGGGTCCTTGACAACTGGACAGGCACCCTGAGCCACCAGCCACATACAAAAATGGCCTGACAGTTATCCAAGCAAGAAAATGTTGTGACCGACCTGCCTCCCCTCTTCCAACACACACAAAGCTGCCCAAACATACATGTCCAGTGATAAGGCAGACCCCATGGGACCCAGTTAAGAGCACTGTAGGCAGGCTTGCATATTCAGTGGACCCTGTCTAAAGCATGACCTTCAGCCAAACAGCAGTGAGCAGAACTGTTTTGTAGCCACACTGGACCCAAACATGGGGTTCTGTTAACAGGGTTTGCATGGTGATTATGAGCTTTTTTACACAAAAAGGATTGAGAGATGGTTGTTCCATTAAATACTTCAACATGTGAATCTGACTTGACATCCTATATAATTCATGATTACAGTGTAAATTATTTTGTGTCAATGTAACAAATCATTTTATATTCAACACAATTTGCCCCCTTTTCCCCCTTCCAAAAGCATATATTCAGACAATTAACATGACAAAAAAAGCTTCAAACTTGCCACAATTAATTGCACTTCACTACCCATTGATAGATGTCTCAAACCTACAAGTAGAATTTAGAACTTTATGTCTACTAGTATCTCCAATAGTTTGGAAGATATGGAGCTTTTAAAATTTTAACTAACCATAATTTGCATAATTTGAAACATCATGACTATTCCAAGTCAGGTGCCTAATTTCAACAGTGTTTGAGAAAAACTCCGGACAAATTTGGTCGTAAGTGAGTAAGTAAGTAAGTAAGGAAGTAAGTAAGGAAGGAAGGAAGGAAGGAAGGAAGGAAGGAAGGAAGGAAGGAAGGAAGGAAGGAAGGAAGGAAGGAAAAACAAAATGTCTGGGTTGGCACCCAGACATAATGAGAAAAAGTCACAGGGCCAACTGGCAAACAAATTAAGATCTAATGGTTCCCAGAGGTGTTCCCATAAAATGTGTATGGACATTGTGTGACATACTATGTAGAAATTACAAACTGGCTGAATGAAATATAATCAAGGTTGTTAAACTCTAATAAACTGAAAACTCATTGTAAATCTAAAGCACAGAGGAACTTCATTATAACGACACTCAGATATCTGACAAATTCAATATAACAACACAACTTTTCATGGGGAAATTTTTATTTTGTTTTTTTACTCATTTATCTGACATATTCAGTTATTCGCCACATTTCTTAGGGAACAGATGGTGTCATTATAAAGAATTTTCACTGTACTTTTGTTTGAGAAGCTTACATAAATCTAAAATTGCATTTTGAGCCCCCCCCCCCCAAAAAAAAGTGAAATTAGGAGTCTGTGCCCATTATTTGAGAATTGAAACTGGTCATTATAATGGCATTCAGCTAAAGAGCAGAAACTGTAGCTATTTTGAAAAGTCTCGTAATTGTAGAAGAGAAATGCACTTCATGTTGGACCATATAACAGATTGGCCAAAATCAGATGTTCACTAGCTTTTCAGCTGAAATTTTCACTGCAACATACATGTACATACTCCATTTCAGTCTCAAACACTTTAACATGTAGAACATGGAAATGACAGTTTTGAAAACAATACTGGGAGGCTATAACACCATAATTGGAAAAATTGTATGGAATGCACGAAAAAGGCAAAGGGGAGATATTTTCTTGCACAGCATAGAATTTTCTTACCTCCAGCTGACTGGAGAGGGCATCACGGGCATGCAGACTTGTGGACATAGGGTAATGCATGTTAAAAGTACCAATTTTCACAGTAAATTTGAGGTCAATTGTAGGAACATTAGCATAAATTGTAGGGAAAATGTTGTCACTTTCTTTGTTCAAATTGTATATTTTCTTGAGCCTTCTGATGTCAGCCATTCCTGAAACAAGCATATATGTACAGTACTCAAGATTGTCCTAACCCTTTTTCTGTGCCTACATGTGGATCCATGTCGGTAATTGTTCAGTCACAAACATTCACAAGCTTCAAACGACAAGCTACTTTGTTTACTTACATTTCTAATTTACAATGCTAAATAAACTTACAGATTAAAATCACAAGGAAATACACTCTCTGGTTGTGAGGAGGGAATATATCACCTACATATACCCTCATACAGTATATCTGTGTACTGCACATGACATAATGATGCGTCACACATGCTTAGGTGTCAATTTTTTCCCCCGATATCTGTGGGGTTAATCACCAGAGTTGATTGTGAAACCTTTAAACTGAGCACATTTTGCCAGCCTACATATGTGCTCATGCATGATGCCACACTGCATACGACTCTGTGGGATATAGAACTATTCATACAAGTATGGTATAAAGGGCAAAACACCATTGTTTCAGACAAATTCAGTTCTGGCAGACACTTCACTGATTAGGCAAGCTTTACTGCCCTAAAATACTCTTAATATTGTTATCAGTTCAAATTAAATCAAATTGTGTGATTGAAAGGTTCCATTAATAGCAAGGAGACCACTTTCCTTCCATACTTAAAATTGTTCAGCAGAGAAATTCGTGCTAGTTTACCATGTAAACCTTGCTCTGTGGCAAGTGCCTATGTTAAAACTATATAATATGTAACAGCCAGGCTGTGGAAGCTCCCGAAGGCAAAGTACGACTCGCAGGCATGCTCGTTTTGACTTGACGCTTTGTCGCCCTACTGTGTTTGGTGTCTTTCCAAGCGTGATTCATATTTTGCGATGACTGTGTTTTGTGTAGTTCCCTACAGCCTGATTCATATTTTCCGCGCTGGGCCGCTATATTAGCGTAGCGGCGAGGCAGGGAACCAGCCAAAGCCATAGCCTGGGGCCGGTGAGCGTTTATCTTTGCTTATCAACTGTCATTCCCTGAAGAAGGACTAATGATCCGAAAATTTGAGAAAAATATTAATAATTATGTACACGACAATGAACTTGTTCTTTCATTTGGGTTAATCTGTCGTGGAGAATGATTCAGTTTTCATGGGTTCTAGACTGCACTTCCGCTTCCTGTTTGCTTCAAAAAACAACTTCCGTGCCGCAAGCAATTCAGGCCATCCACTAGCAAGATAAGGGAGCATGAATTAATTTGTTTCCTGTACGCACGTAACGGTTTAGCTCCCTTCCGGAGCTAATATGTAACAGCCAGGCTGTGGAAGCTCCCGAAGGCAAAGTACGACTCGCATGGCCTGCTATCGCAGGCATGCTCGTTTTGACTCGACGCTTTGTCGCCCTACTGTGTTTGGTGTCTTTCCAAGCGTGATTCATATTTTGCGATGACTGTGTTTTGTGTAGTTCCCTACAGCCTGATTCATATTTTCCGCGCAGCGCCGCTATATTAGCGTAGCGGCGAGGCAGGGAACCAGCCAAAGCCATAGCCTGGGGCCGGTGAGCGTTTATCTTTGCTTATCAACTGTCATTCCCTGAAGAAGGACTAATGATCCGAAAATTTGAGAAAAATATTAATAATTATGTACACGACAATGAACTTGTTCTTTCATTTGGGTTAATCTGTCGTGGAGAATGATTCAGTTTTCATGGGTTCTAGACTGCACTTCCGCTTCCTGTTTGCTTCAAAAAACAACTTCCGTGCCGCAAGCAATTCAGGCCATCCACTAGCAAGATAAGGGAGCATGAATTAATTTGTTTCCTGTACGCACGTAACGGTTTAGCTCCCTTCCGGAGCTAATATGTAACAGCCAGGCTGTGGAAGCTCCCGAAGGCAAAGTACGACTCGCATGGCCTGCTATCGCAGGCATGCTCGTTTTGACTCGACGCTTTGTCGCCCTACTGTGTTTGGTGTCTTTCCAAGCGTGATTCATATTTTGCGATGACTGTGTTTTGTGTAGTTCCCTACAGCCTGATTCATATTTTCCGTGCAGCGAGGCAGGGAACCAGCCAAGGCCATAGCCTGGGGCCGGTGAGCGTTTATCTTTGCTTATCAACTGTCATTCCCTGAAGAAGGACTAATGATCCGAAAATTTGAGAAAAATATTAATAATTATGTACACGACAATGAACTTGTTCTTTCATTTGGGTTAATCTGTCGCGGAGAATGATTCAGTTTTCATGGGTTCTAGACTACACTTCCGCTTCCTGTTTGCTTCAAAAAACAACTTCCGTGCTGCAAGCAATTCAGGCCATCCACTAGCAAGATAAGGGAGCATGAATTAATTTGTTTCCTGTATGCACGTAACGGTTTAGCTCCCTTCGGGAGCTATTAATACCAAGTAGTCTAATCCCAGCAAAGGGGCTTTCTTTAGGCATTGGAGGCGAGAAAATCACTGGGCACAGCATCCTAGTCACTAGGCTAGTGGCCCACCTGTGAGGGGAAAAGTCCTCAATTAGGCCTATACTTGAAACAAGTTGCATTAGCGGCAGCTTGCCTGCAAGGCTGTAGTTGGGTGGAATCAAAACCCGCTTTCCAGCAAACCCATGTGAAAACATGCTGGCTAAAGCATCTTTGAATCCATGTTGTAGACTTGACACAAACTGCATTACTGCCATTAGCGACAGCTTGCCTGCAAGGCTGCATTTGGGGTTGAATCAAAATCCGCTCTCCTGGAATCCTGCAAACCCATGTGAAAACATGCTGGGTTAAGTATCTTAGAACCGAAATCCAGTTGTATGTTCGTTGAGTAAATCTGCACATATACATATCAGAGAACAGATAATCCATCTGAATTTACACCACAAGTTTCAAAATTGTGTTCCCTCTCAGCTGTCGGTCCATATGACCTGTGTCACAACTAAATTCTGCCTGTTTATTCTGTTACCGTAATACGGACCCCGCTAGATGGGGCTATGGTGCTTGCCATCGCATCGCGTGGTTCTGGCAGGTTTGCTGGTCTTTATTTGCATTGCGGTAATATTGGCGTAACAATACGTTAAAACCCCAAACCAAACTCAAAATTAAGATTAGATATGCCATCTATCTCAAGCGATACCTGAGAAACCTCACCCTCACCGCTCTTCCTGTTTTATGACTTTTATGGGTGACTGAAGGAGCGAAATGTAAAATTTTCTTCACAATCACATTCGGATTGGAAGATGAAATCATGAATGTTGATGTTTTGGTAATTCTTGAATCCCGATGTTTTTGCTGTAGTCAACTTTGCTGTCATTGTTAGGTTGATATTATATGGGGAATGTTTTCTGAATTATTTGGTGTTCCTACCTTGTCACAGCACACGCTAATTACCGGTAGTACGTACCTGAACTTGCCAAAACTTAAACCAAGGTGCCTTACAAAATTGTACATTGAAAGAAGAAGGACAAGGAGAAATAATATCCCCAACTACATGAAACTGAAAAGAAACCTAAATGCGGAAAGACATTATCTGGTACATAATATACTTTTGAATGCAGATATAGGTCGAGAATCACGCATATATAATAAACTTAATATCTATATTAACAGAAAGAATTAAAGATGAGATACTAGACAATGAGGAAAATATTTTGAAAAAACATAAACAGAGTCATCTCAAATTACATGAATTTGAGAAGAAACCTAAATGGCAAAATCACGCAAACAATAATAAACTTAATATTTATATTAACAGAAAGAACTAAAAATGAGACACCAGACAATGGGGAAAACATTAAAAGAAATGCCGTATATAAACAGAAACAACTCAAATTAGGCCTACATGAATTTGTGACGAAACCTAAATGGCAAAACCTCATTTTGAAATAACATTATGAGGTGCTTATTAACAGCTTGGGCTCATCACCCTGCGTAAAGTTGCAATATTTTATCTGATTTTTACGTATGTGAAGGCAATCTCGCTGGCTTCTAACTCTTAGTACCTGATACTTGGTGCCCAGCGTTGGTACCTGCGACTTACGTTATTGTGGTTGGCTACTATGTATACAATTTATTTGGTTCTCATGTGACGAGTTACATTCGTCAGCTTATTTCATTTGATTGGTGTCGTGTTGTTCAACTTTGTACATTTTTGTGAAAATTTAGATTTAGCCAATCTGAAGCCTTCAAGAGGGAGCAGATATCTTAAAAAGTGAAAAAGCAAAAATTAAAAGAATGCGATGCTTTTTCTGGTAAATTAAAATGGTATTGCTTCCCCACTATTTGCACGGAAAATTAAAGGCAAGACACATCAGAAGACACGGCCACAAAAATATTATGAAAATAATACAGAGAAACAGGGCCAGAGATACATGTATATTATTATCATAAAGTATGGTATCATGCAGTGACCACTTAACTGTTCAAAGGCTTAGTGGGAGGACATGTTTGGGTTACCTGTGCCTGATTATGTCAGCGGCGATGACGGAAGCTGCAAGTTTCCTGACTCAGAAGTGGCCGATATGAGAAATTCACTCATGACAGGTCCCCGCATACACTGGGGGAGATTTAACCCTCTAAAAATAAGGTTTACTACTACTTCTATAGACAAGTATCTCAAACAAAATGTGAGAAGAAACCTAAACGGATTTTTTTCCAAATGAGGTCATCTGAAGCACAGAGCTATTATACAGATGATACCTCTATGTCTGAAGTGTTTGACATATGGATGTTGATAAAGTATGCAAGCTGTAAACATTGATGCGAACAGCAAGAATTTAAAGAGACAGCAGACGATAAATTGGGGTTTCTTAATATTTGTTAACTTTGCACACTGCCATTGCCCTTAGCCAAATGTCTTTGAATGACTCCTGTACCAGTGGTAAAGTATGTTCTAATACGCTCCAAAGTACTTGCTTACAGTTTTACTTATTCTGCTAATTGTGTCAGTGTTTCATCACCCGTGAAGGCCACAACCAGGCAGACAGTGTTCAACCTAGTCGTTGATGAAATTCCTGGTCGTGGACGTCTGACAACTACCCGAAACACCTCATATCTGATTGGCTTCAGGCCCTTGACAACCAAATGTTCATAATAGATCAGGTATTTCAAACATGTGACGACTCCTCAATATCTCCTCCTTAATATCTAACTCAGCGGGTCCTTGAAAAACATGACTATGCCTTTTTTTATTCTGTCCAAGTTACTACTTTAGTATGAGCAACATATTTGATTGTGTTTGATATATGAATCTACATACGGGCACTGACAGCTAATTTGAATGTCCGGTATTAAAAGTGCCGTGGTTGCACTGGAATATCCAAGTTGTTTGGGGGAAGGGATGAATAAAAAACTTTGGTAACTTGTACTCTTTATTGCTTCGATAAATGTCTTTCATATAATGAATGCAACTTTACGCAAAAATGATACAGATCATATGGATATTACCCAGATAATTATATTGTTTGTACATTCTTCCATTCTATAGAATTTGTTTCTAAAGAATTGACTATAATGAGTAAGATTCCATTTTTTCCCAAAATAATTTCATTGAAGCAAATCATAAATACGTCGTGAAACTTGTAAGTATGATCAGTGCCGTAGCCAGGCTGAGGCAGAAGAGGCGCTTGCCTCCTCTGAATTTTGGCTGATGATGTTAGGAGTTAGCATAGAAATAGTTTATTTAGCCTAAACAAAACTTGTTAAGTTGTTAACTTGTTATTATACACAACAAAAACAAAAAGACCCTATTGTAACTAAGACTTTGAGTCACTCATAGTGATAGAATATAAGAGCATCACAGAAAGCGTACTTTTTTCAATGATTACTTGTACCTTTGCCCTAGTAGTTTTAGGACCAAATTCAATTCACATAAAATGATCAAAAATAGTCACACTTAGGTAAAATTTTGGGAATTTATATATGTATAAAGTCCGTTTTATGCCCCATCAAAACCCACTAAATTACACCATTTTCTGAGCCATTTTTCAAAACTTTTAAATCTTGGAATAGGGCGATTTGGGGAATTTATATATGTATAAAGTCCGTTTTTTCCCCATCAAAACCCACTAAATTACACCATTTTATGCGCCATTTTTCAAAACTTTTCAATCTTGGGAGGGGGCGCCCCCCCCCCCCCCCCAGTACCCTTTGCCTCCTCTATTTTAGAAGGCTGGCTACGGCGTTGATGATTGTGCACATCTGAAAAAGGGGTGTTTCTATAGCCAAGTATTGAGTACAAGATACAAAATACTGTGCAGTCATACATGTATTTTTTCTTCTGCACATTCACGTCATTCTTACTACAGGCAACAGGTGGACAAGGGATATTTTTTCAAACATTTCCTTTAAATTTAGATAGATACTTAAGTACATTGTTTTGGAACTCCTCTTTGTCATGTGCAATGCTGGTTAGGTTTCTTGATTTAATATGTTAAGATGATATCTGTGAAGTGTAAAGTGGTTTGTAAGAGTTTATTTGACTCTACGTCACTCTGATTGGTACTTTACTTGTTCACGTGTATTCTTCTTGGTGTTTGAGTAACAGGGGCATTTGGGATTGCCACTGCAGACAACAGCTTTAGTGGATAGTAACGTTAAAAATTTTACAATAATACTGGGGATCATTTATTTAATTTTGCACCGATTAAAATTTTCGGGAAATACCTGCAATTCTGGATACATTTTATGCCTGTGCTCAATTTCAGAGTAGATTGTTTCAAAATACGGATTCAATTTGCAATTACATGTTCTTTATTTACACCTATCAATCGTGTAACAAATTCTTTCTGGTCTTCAATTTTGGTCATTTATCATTACTATCATTTTGAGTGCAGTTCCTGTCGAGACTTTTTACGATTGAAATGCACGATGATGAACAGACAGACATTCATTCTCTCTCTCTCTCTCTCTCTCTCTCTATATATATATATATATATGTATATATATATATATATATATATATATATATATATATATATATATATATATATATATATATATACAGTAATAATAATGATGATGATGATGATGATGATAATAATAATAATAAAAGTAGCAGCAACAGCAGTACAAGTTAGTAGTTGAAATGTATTATTAATTTTTTGAATATTAAACAAGTTGTTTGAAATAGGTTCATCTGTTTATAATAATCATAATTATAGTAATTTATTGCTGATATTACCCTTTTATATCGGTGATGCCACCGGCAGGGTAAGACCCGCGATGCGTCAAAAGTTATACATGGTTGTTATTCCTGATTCCAATTCCCTCGAACGCCATACTTTTCTCACTTTTCTGACGACTATGATCAGGCAGGTTTACCATCTATGTATGTATGTATGTATGTATGTATGTATGTATGTATGTATGTATGTATGTATGTATGTATGTATGTATCTATCTATCTATCTATCTATCTATCTATCTATCTATCTATCTATCTATCTATCTATCTATCTATCTATCTATCTATCTATCTATCTATCTATCTATCTATCTATCTAAGCCTCACGGAATAAGGCGCTACCGTAGAAAAATCACTGAAGTGTCATGGTAAGTAGTGGATTCAGAAGAACGGCCGACCCTGCGGACTAATTCTATAGGATAGCCATGACGTGCACCGAATAAAAAACCAATCAATCAATCAATGCCGTTGTCTTCTCTCTGTGTGTCCTGTTTCGTAGGCATGAAACCTTTAAAACACAAAAATATACAAAGCAAAAAAAGTATATGTGTGGGTGTTGAATATACAATGCACGTATTTTGAACATGTTAATCCCCGGCCACAAATCCTACATGTAACTCTCGGGAGGACTTCAGCAATTCAGCACTGCAAGTGGACGGTAACATGGACATTGTGTGGCGCCAAAGTTGGAAGTCACGTGATGGTGGTCACAAAGGTTTTTGTGAAAGTTTATAAGTTTTCCTGCTTAATTTTGACGGTGTACCATAATTAATGTTAGCATACAAAACACTGACCATCTTGGATTATGTTTTGCAGCTACTACCCAAGACAAAGCATTTTGCCAACATATGGCACAGGTTAGAAAAAAAAAACATAGATATAAACGAACGTCTGTACTCACTGGTCGGATGAAGTGGAACTGAGGTTTCAACAAGTTTTGGTCACGGAAAAGACGCCTGTTTGGTTCCTATTGGTTTATCTGTGTCATGTGGCCATCTCACACACAGGTGGACAAAATATGTTGTGGTTTGTTGCACAATGCACGTGACAAACACATTTTTTTGTATTTGGCGACAATAATGTAATTTGTATTACCTGCCAATCTTACTTGATAAGGTATTTTTGTTTCAATGAAACCATTGAATCAGATGTTTATATTCAACAAGGTGTTGGTTACACGAAAACCAGTTTTCTATTAGAACAGGAAACCACTGTACGAACAATCGGACCCATAAAATGCCCAGTTACACGTTGCACTTTTTGGCATGCAAAGCTGCGCTCGCAACGTTTTGCATCATGTGGCCACTGTGTTGCATGCATGTGGCCGCTCCTGCATAGCTATGCAAGCCAAGTGCTCCCCTGTCAACACATTATTGCATTGTGTAGGCACTGCCTTGCTCAAGCAGTATTTGACATGCACATCTTTCCACCCCCATGCAACTGAACATCGTGCAACTCGGCCTTCAGTTTTCGCAGAAACAAAAACCGATCAGAGGAAACTAAACAAGTCCAAGTGAAGTTTTCTTATGCGAAAACGGCTTTCAGGCAGCTATCCACCCACTCCTGATTTGACTGTGCAGATTTGTGAGGTGTAATGTGACATCCATTATAGCCCCCAAAAAAGTGAACAGTTGACATATAAGTTTAATGTTAAGGTTGATGATATATTTTCCTTTTTTAATTATATGATACATTGTGGAATTGCCAAAGACTACTGGTACATTTTGAGTACCTGGTAAATGAATGCCAGTAAAATTTTTATGTAAAAATATTTCACATACAGAACAATGAGAAGGAACCAACACACTTTTTGTGCATGGGTACAAGTTACAACAAATCTGTTGACAATGTTTGTTATCAATCCACTTAAGGAACTGTCTGTGTGCTGCCGCAAAAATTCATCATCAGGGTCCTGTTAACCCTCGCCACGCCATTATCAGTCAGCGAAAATGAGGAAACTGGTAAGGTTGCTATGATTGCCAATATTGATGGAGTCAACAATTTATAAGATTATAGGACTATACGCAATCTTCTTTCGTACCCCATTTTGACCACAGAGTGCACCACCTTGACAGTTATGCCCATGAAATGCGTTTCACGCACGATAACAGCATTTTCCATCCATTAAACCTTTTTGGACCAAAGTGATCCTTATTCAGTGTTCTAACAACTGTCTCTCAGTTTGTCCGACACTTTTCAAGGAGACTATTATGCATAGAAACTCAGAACTTGGCATGATTGTACCTCAATACAAGGAGTTAGGCTTTTTTATGAAGAGGAATGAAGATGTTTAATATTTGAAAATTTTTGAAATTGGCATTTGAAATTTTAAATCTTGAATATCTTCAAAAGCATAATAGATAGAGATGTCAGTCCAACTTCTACTAGAGGATTATTGACCATTGCGCATCTAATGAATTTAAAACAATTTTAATTAGGCTGATTAGCAGCATTTTAAATTTTAAATCTTGAATATCTTCAAAACTATAATAGATAGAGATGTCGTTTCAACTTCTACTAGGGGAGTTATTGACCATTGGCCATTTAATGAATCTAATACAAAAAAAGTTATAGAAATTTAAATTATGCTAATTAGCAGTATTCGAAATTTTCAATCTTGAATATCTTCAATACTATAACACCTAATGAATTAAAAATAAAAGTTATAGCAATTTAAATTATGCTATGTAGCAATATTAGAAATTTTAAATTTTCAATAACTTCAAAGGTATAATAGATGGAGATGCCATTCAAACTTCCACTCCTGTGTTATGGACTAGTTGTATATTGCCATACCAATATACTTTGAAGATACACACACTCATTTGCTATGCAGCAAATCATCTTTTCTAGTTTTAATGTCATTTCCCTGGTTATTGAAACATATATTTTGTGTGTTTCACAGAAGTAATATTTTTACTCTTATGGCATTTGAGAGTGTGATTGCGTCAATCAAAAAGTGTTTGACATATGCTAAACAGTTTCCTGTTGTCACTGTTGACTGCCTTGCAACTCACTGACGTCTTCACGGATAGCGGGCATGTAGCCCGAGTTGACGGGCGGACAAACATATGGCTTGGCCAGGGATGCGCATGGATTAGCGAAGCCTACTCCTATTCCAGCCGCGGTTTTTTTTGTGATGTAGGCCTTGGAACCTGAATCTGTCATAATATAGGGATTCGCAAACAGCACCCTGCAGATTGGTAATTTGAGGGGACGGACCACGATGACCAGTGATATTAATAAGCATTGAGTTGTTGTAGTCTTCACGTAAAACAGTCTGACTGACATATTTTTTTTTTTATAAAGTGCACGCAATGTTTGTATACGAAAAGAGATTTAATAGGTATTATGTGTGAAAAAAGTTGCATATGACAATTTTTCTGGATTATTTAGGACAGAAGTTGAACATTTTAGCCTATTATTCACATTAAAACCACACTAATAGACCAGATGTTAGTGCCTAGTCGGGAGCGCAGTGGGGGCGGCTTTGTTTTCTTACTAATTATCAGCTTACTGGCTGAAAAAAATTACTGATCAAAATATGGACTTTTAAACTGCAAGTACACAAATAATGCTTTTAATCAGCAAACGTTATGTGAATTACCTTCACTGGGAAACATTGGATCCAAATTAGGATTTTTAGAATAATTTGTCACTGTCGTGATGCCACTTGCTTGCCGATGTCCAGGCATGACTGGGTTCAGTTTGTTTATCTGCTAATTAGGCCCCATGAAAATACTTGTTTATCATCACCTCCCACCACCTTTATTTTCCGCCGCCCGTACATTTCATTTTATATTTTATTTTCCTTAAAATTAGCAGACTGTGAAGCTGCAGACAAGCTATGATTTTCTCATTGGTGGCAAACACCCTCCCTCCCCCCCCCCCCCCCGCCAAAAATCAGACTGTCGCCTGTTTCTAACATTTTTCTCAGCCTCTCTTTGGACTTTGAGCTCGATCTCATGATGTGGCCTTCACCTTTCCTGGTGCTTATTTATGCTTTGATAGAATCTGGATGACCCACACACGTCTATCTAAACCCATACCCATCAATTCTCTACGACAAAATCTGCCCCCCCCCCCCTCCTCATTTTCTGGGGTCCCTTCTCTCTATCTAGCACCGACTGTTCACGTTTTATGTGCATCCACGGGAGAGGGTGATTCTGAAAAATGCCTATTGTTTACATGTGTGAACCTATTGTTTACATGTGTGAGCCTATTGTTTACATGTGTGAGCCATATTTTAAGTGGCAGTATTTCAAAAAGCATTTCAGCCATATGTTTGAAGTTGTCACTAATGTTAAAACTTAGGTACTATCAGAATTGACCCTTTGTCAATCTAATTTGACGATCACTTACTAAATCTAGCATTTATTTCTAACATTTAATGATGTAGGAAGTATAAGAATCATTGTTAGATTTGGTAAGCGGCTGGCAGATCAAGTGGAAGACTTCAAGTTAAAGTAATTTGGGAAGTAATAAAAAATGTCATACTTTGTCCGAGATCTAGTTATTTTCGAGCCATCTAGGTTTTACATTATGATATTTTCAAAAGTCTGAAATGTACGTGATGAAGTTAGACCTTTGTTCATTTTTTATATGTTTGCGAAGTGTCGAGGGAATTTTGGGCTGAGGACATCATCTTGTCAGAAGTATCAGGAACTAATGTAAATGTATGAAGAACTAAAATTTTACTATGCTTAGAATTTATAAGTGAAAATGTCTGGTCTTGTGCTGTATAGTAGGGAAAATGTATTTATACCAGTCACCAGATGAACAGCAAATCATTTATAGGAATTTTAAACAGAAAATGGAAGATATCGAATATATTGCTTTTTTTGATAGCTAAAAACGATGATAAAATTGAATATTTACAGAAAAAATGGATGGTGATAGGTTTGGGGAGAGATGAAAAACCTAATGTATGTTCAGTACTATTGTTGAATTTTTAATCATTGACCTAGAGTGTGAAATGGATCAAGGCAGATTCAGATAATGTACGAAACCAGTATATTGTGAACGTTGTATACTTCTGTTGTCAATTGAGAAAATCATTAAAAAGGCCTAATTCAACAGAAACTATTCAGAATGTAGCCGGAGCTCTATATCACAAGAAATTGCAAAATATTGAGTCTTCCTGCTGTCGAACTTCAAGTTTTTACGGGTGATCCTTTAACATAGCATTCCTTAATGAGAGCTTTTGATGCAAATGTCGGTAAGTTATGTTCTGTAAAATGACACGCCCTTTTGAGTACACACGTGGACACGCAAATGAGTCAATTTCTGGTACCCAGATCTCCGGGGTGCGGAGGGGTATACACGTATACGTAGTTTACTCGGTGAATTGTAATGATGTAAACGTTTGAGTCCATTCTTAATAGCTTGAGTAAGGGAAAACAAGTCAAATGGTACGAAAATATGCGTTAGTTAGGTAACGAGTTGAGAAATGCACATGATATCCAAAGGCACTTGGTTTAAACATATTTTATTCACAGAATGGGGAAACAGGGCCGCACCCTATACGAATCCCGGTTGTAATGATACCAGTAAATGTCTCAAAGGAAACTTTTAGGGTAAACCAGCTCTTACTTTCCATTACGTATTCCTAGTTCCACAGACTTAATATAAGATGTGGCACTCGAAACAGCATGCAAGTCGGGGCAACATTTCAGGTGCTGTCTGTTGAAGGATATACAGGGAACTAGAAATGAAGATTTGCTTCAAAGGAAATCTGTCCGTATGCCTACAAAGAAAAGTTGTTGCTTGTACATTCACATTGAAATTGGAAAAGCTACATGACAGAAAACATGAAATTCAAGAACAAGAGGCCCATGGGCCTAGTGCTCTGCTGACCTGTTTGGGTATCAATGAGGCAAAAAGAATTGCTGCCAGTAATGTAGATAGAGGAATGAGTTCAA